>PNEQ01128078.1:0-15189 GCA_003012365.1 Medauroidea extradentata
TCTTGTTGTTTTCTCAAAGCGACTAAATGACACATTTCGTCAGAGCAGCTGATAGAGACTGGAAATCGAGCAGCCGTATGAAAAAAATCAATCGATATTTCCAATATTTAACGTTTTACAAAAAAAATATAAAAATTCGTAAAAATCTATTTTAAAAAACTCATAAAAATCGGAAAATCTACAAAACTTTAAACGTAGATTAGTAGGCGTAAGAAATATCAATCGGTATCACCAATACTAATTTTTTTTTGTAAAAAAACATAAAATCGTAAACAATCATATTTCGTACAAATTAAAAAAAAACTGAAAAAATCGGGAAAAGTTCTATAAAATTGTAAACTTAGCAAGCGTATGAACAATCAATCGATACTGCCAATTTATAAAAACTCATTAAATTGTAAAAAAATATTTTTAAAAAATTTAAAAAAATTCTATACAATTCTAAACATAGAACCCGAATGAAAAATCAATCGATGTAAAAAATAGTTGGAAAAAATTTTTAAAAAAATTACAATGGACTATCCCCTTTAACTCACAATACGTTATTCAAAATACATAAATGCAACACAAATTTTGTCCATGTTTGGCGTAGTGTGTTTATTTTTCTAAAGACACTGATATTTATAAGAATAGTTTGATTTACGCTACAATTTTTATACATAGAAAGATTATTCGCAAATTTCACTATAACATTAGGTCATAGTGCACGTCATCTAAAATGTTATTATTATTTTTTATTTTAGAACAAATGCCCCATTGAGAATGCATTGGTTTTAGTATTGTCATGGCATTCTTTTAACGAAATAAAATATTCAAGAAATAACTTTTCTTTGTAAGTAAACAACGGTAGTTGTAGTAAATGCATGCCACGCGCCGCCAGGCAAAAAGCCTAAGCCATCGCGGGTCGCTACACGGACGGCGAGAGCCGCCTCGTCGCGTATATCAGCAAGACCCTTCCTCTCGGGGAGATAGACGCACATTGAGAGAGGGGAAGGACAAGGCAGATGGCTCGCACCCCCACCACTGCGACTTCCTCTAGACACGTCACTGTGATGAACCGCGCCCCCGGCCCTTAGCCACGCCTCTTAGCCTACTCGAACACGTGGCACGGAGAGCTATCTTCAAGGTTACTATCAGCCCCATTGAGTCTTAAGTTTCCAGGCGAGTGTTTAGACCTGTTCTTCTACGGCCGTGCTGTAGGCCTATATCATATTGTCTATGATAACTTCCGTGTTATTCAATCTTTGCTTGTAGCTATGATGACGTGAGCATGTGCTAAGAGAACTTTGTATCGAAGAAAATTAACATTCTATTTAATGTCAGAAGTTGTAGTTTTAATGTAGGCGATAATAAAGTGCAATTAATATTGTATTATGCAAAGCAAATAGTACATATCGTTTTCCAAGGAGTTAATAAATTCAACAATCCTTCCTCCTTTTATTTCCGGCCAGGGGCTGTTTGAAGTAGCAAGTATCAGTTCAGTGACTGCAGTAACGTATCTTGTTAATTCCTGGTTTTCTTTATCTGCATCATGTATATATTCTCTCATCATAATTTTTATTCCCAATGAAGCATTAAGGGCCACAACTAAAGACACATTTAAGTGGTTATCAAGTTTCCAACAACCAGTTCAGCTGAACATATACATCATATACCTACAGACTGTTATATATAAGATTGTTGTCTGATTGCTATTAATTGTCGAATTAGAGTGCCATACTACTCCAGGCGAATGTAGCGAGACAATGATAGTAAAGATTGTCTCATATTTTAATAATGTTTTGTTGATGGAGACAGCGGTTTGAGACTTCACTCGAACAACCCGTCACACGATAGTTGTTGAAACTAGATTACCAAATATTAACAATCTTTAATTTAACTTGCAATGTTTGTAGGTTTTCCGGGTAAAATCTTGCAACTAAATTTTACAACAGTTTTTCCTCAACCGTATGGATGACAGTGCATTGTTAACTACGTGACCTCATTGTAAATCCATTACGGCGGAGTATTAAATTTTATGCACTCCAATGATGTGAGTATCAAATGAAACGGTTTGTTAAGAAGAATACTAATAAACTGACATCCCCGTTCAGCTCTTCGATGAGCTGGTGTACTACTGCCTGGCTTATAGGAGACTTAGTGGGGTCGTGTCTCAACTAGTATCGATCTACACCCAGGGAAAAGTCTAGCGGTGGTGAAAAATATCTGAAATTAAACCCGGAACTGTGTTTCAATTGGCACAAATACGCTTCAAGCTGCAATAAGTGGCGCATACCTCCAAACATCAAGTCTATGCGAGGCCGTGCCGAGGACTGAGTGACATCAGAATGTACCAAACATGATATGAACATACCACCTCAGACACCAGGGCGAACAATGTTGTATATTAGCCTTACCCTTCTAAACTAAGCTCTAGGAGGGCCGACAAAAATTTCTTCGGTACTCGTGGGAACAACAAGGCAAGATAACTAAATATGAAATAATAAGTAAATTAGTAATAAAAAATTCAAAAACTAGTTTTTATTTAAATGCTTTGAAAAATAAAATTAATTCTAAATTAAATCAAATCCATCACTTTATTACATTACTCAATTTATATGATGTAAACGCTTGTTGCGAGGTTAACCTGTATAAACAAACAACAATACAGTATAATACATGATATTCATACACATAATCCTAAGGAAAAAAATTTTTTCATCAAATAGGTAAATCTCACGACAAACTTTTGTATCATTTACATACAGCTTTGTAATATATGGGATGACAGGTAGCTCAATTACGTCGTAGGCATGCAAGGTGTGTTCGAAAACAGGTGCGCCTTCTTTAGGATTCGTCTCTTTGCCATTACATTCAATTAGCAAACAATAAATAAGGAAACTTTTAACACTAAACAAGA
The DNA here is from genome assembly GCA_003012365.1 of Medauroidea extradentata. Lineage (NCBI taxonomy): Eukaryota > Metazoa > Arthropoda > Insecta > Phasmatodea > Phasmatidae > Medauroidea > Medauroidea extradentata. Next base: position 2,900 of record PNEQ01128078.1, read on the forward strand.
AAATTACACCAGTTACATTTTAAGAAAATTAGTTATTAATTTATAGATTTGACGTGCCGCTTCACTCCACAGTGTAGAACATTTCATCATTCGCAGTAGCAGTAGCTGCTATGTAACTTATTGGGAACTGGACGACCGATTGAGTTAAATCCAAACTTACTTGTCGTCCTTGTGGCGTGATACATTTTCACCACAATACATTCAGACACCCTTTCGACGGGAACATTCTATCACTTGACGATCTGTTTGTGAACGGTTACAGTCACATTTTCGAATCTCACCACACTGTTAAAAATATCTGTTAATTCACGGAAATATGTACAGAAAAGTACAGTAATTGTACGGAAGTGGCTTCCGTTATTTTTCGTTTACGGAAGTTCATCAGTATTGGCAGTTTACGGATGTTTGACCATAACTTTCCAAAAATTCATGAAAATATATTTTTACAATTGTAAATAATATTTTACTGTGTTTCTTTATGCTGGTATTATTTACAACTGTGACACATAGAGTTAATGTACATGCACACTGGTGTGAAACGAGAGATGCAGAGCGAGGCAATACATACAAGGACTCGTGTCGCGCAAGGACAAAGGCCCGAACAAACCTGTGACTGAAGTGTCCTGAAGAGGGCATACACATATTTTATTCTCGTCTCTTCACCTATTCTGCAGTGGACGGTTACACATGTCACTATGTGGAACTTATCACAACTGATAAAAATCTCACCTCTTTTCTGCATTTTGCGCAAGCGTGTATGCACCTTTAAAGTTATTTATTTCTATACAGTTAAATACTTTTCTCACAATGGTGATATTGTTCTGTGTAATCAGGATGTCAAAAACCGAATTTGTCTGTTATAAAGTTGGTCCCTTACTACTGTGTGGAACTCGCTCGTCGACTATCTTGTCACTGTTCTATATTGGGTAGAATGTCTGTCTGTTAATCTAAAGGTTGTGGGTTCGAATCCTGACGAATTTCAGGACTTTTTCATGGTACTAAACGATATGTCAAGGTCTCCAGAAAACACAACAAATAAGAATACTTCGTATTTCGGGAAAATTGAGTGCCAATAATTAATGACGCTAAAATCTAGTGAGGAAAATGGGTGTTCCGTAATTTTACGGAGGGTTCCGTTATGAAGTATAACTGAGTCACCGTTATTTTACGAATATTTCGGGATAATTTTTGCCAGTACATTTCCGTAAATGAGCGGAATTTTTTCTCACAGTGCACTTCTTGTCATAACCAGCATGGTCCAGTAACACGGCCAATGAAATTATATTATGTCATAGCCTGAGAGGAGGGTGTTTACATCCGGTAGACGCCCAGAGAGAGCCAACGCCCGAATGAGTATACGAAGACCCGGCATGTTGAAGCTCGGTCTAGTCTGCACTGATCTGCTAGAGATAACAGAGCCTTCGCAGTCTGTGTCGACAAGCTATGCACCACAACAATCCATAGCAATATCCAGATGTTTTACTAGTATGAATTCCTTAACGTTAAAAATTAATTCTGTTAGGTCTACTGTCAGCTTCCTTCATCACCTACCAGAAAAACAGTTATCAATTATGTTTTGTATAAGCTTTTTGTGTTATTTGTAATGGAAACCATTTAACTAACTTAATTATTTTATTTAACGAACTTGAGTCCTCTTGCTGCTTGATAAGCACATCTCCTGGCAATCTTATGGGATTGTGTTCCTGATTTGGGTACACTGTAATCCACTCTAAAGGATTTTATGAGTTTTTTTTTTTTATTTGAATGTGTTGTGTAGTTTATAGCACTTAGCATGAATACACGCAGTCAAGTCGTGATTTATCTTTGAAATGTTGTTGAATAGCATTTCTTGACTTGTCCTGAGTCTTTTCGCGAAGAGAGCATTATGGTAAACAAAGAGAACAACAGTATATTTAGAAAACGAGGTAATTATAGTGATTATAATGAACATGTTTACTGCAAGCGCGCCTACATATTCGAAATTGCTTATGTTCATGGCCCAATGCCAGATAGGAATAAAACGGTGCTGTAGACTGCGATGTGAATCTTAGGGACATTAACCCCCTTTAATTGGGTTAGAATATAATACCAGAGGTCTCTTCTCGATTCAGCACCACTTTTATGTTGCATGTTACATAATAATGTATGCGATATGCTTAAATGACATTTTGTAAAAAGTAAACAAGAAAGGAAGGTAACTGAATTATAGTGTTGTATACACAAGTAGTAGTCACAAGTAGTGCTGAAGCATTAAAAGGCTTAGAAGGTTACTCATACAACTCAGTACAGACGTTCTTTAACAAAGACATGAAATTTGATTTTCGTGTATTGAACATTTTTGTTATATGTTGAAAGCACTTACAACAGGTTCAGGTTTGGAAATGGCTTCTATCGGTAAGCCAAATATATAATTTCCAATACCAGCTTACAAGATATAAGAATACGAGTCCTCTGCTGGTCGTGTCATTTCGGAAATAGATGTCCGAATTGTAAAGAGGTACATTTTGAAAGATTTTATAAGGATTTTAAAATTATGAGACTTGATTTAGGTTATAATAACGAGCCTTCATTTCAGAACAAGCTAGTTCCAGTAATCAACTTCAGGATTGTAAACCAGTACGCTACCCTCCACTTCAAGACCTTGATGTTGCTCCAAGGAAAGTAGTTGATCTATTTGCGGACCTAGCACCTTAAACCTGAAAATAAATCACAAAGTGACATGTCTAAGAGGCGCACTCACAGTCATAAGACGTGGATACCTTGGTGACAATTGAACGAATAATATTGTCTTTTGTCAGGTAGAATTATGAGCTAACTATGTCGAACCCTCCAGCAAAACGCAAAGTAACATGTTGATGATAGACATATGTCAGTCGTGACACTTGTGAAAAAATTGCCGGTAGAGAAATGTTCCCCACCTATCCAAGCATTTTTAGAAATTGTAGAAAGCATAACATAAAACAGGCGTTCGGTGAAAATGTACTTGGTTTCGCTGATAGATGTCGCAAACTATGTGAGAAAATGATATAGTAGGTAGAAAATGCAGAAAAGCAGGAAATTCTAATTCAGGAGACTGAAAACAGATTATTAGCATATTTTACAAATTGCCTACTAAGTAATCTAGGTATCCAATCGAGATACAAAATGATGCACTCTATGGAGGAAGTGGAACATTTAACCTTCTCTTTAGAACTTTATCAGGAACGCCGTGATACGTTTTCACCATGATAACTCCAGACAAATATTTGACGGAGACATTCTCTCACTTGACGTTCTGTTCGTCAACGGTTCCAGTCACGTGTTCTAGTAACACCACTTCTTATCATAACCAGCATGGTTCAGTAATACAGCCAATGAAACTCTCGTATTGTAGCATTACCTTAGAGGAGTGGGTTTACATCTGGTAAACGCCGAGAGCGAGCCAACACCTAAATGATTTGATTGAGACCCGCCATATTAGAGCTCGCTCTAGTCCGCACTGATCTACTGAAGACGACAGAAACTTCGCCGCTTGTGTCGACGAGCTCTGCACCACAACGGTCCATAACACTTTCCAGATGTTTTACTAGCATGAATTCATTGACGTTAAAATTTGTTCTGTTAGTATTGCCGTCACCTATCAGAAAAATCAGTGAGAAATTAATTTTTGTATAGGCTTTTTTGCTTTGGTCGCAATACAATCCATTAGTCGAACTTAAATATTTTATTTAACGAACTTGTCCTGCATTTGTCGCTCAGTGCTCACAGCAGACTATTTGATTCCAATGCGGATATGTGTCAACATCGTATATATTTTAATAATTGCATTTGAGTTTTGGAATGTTTATAGCATTTATGTCTAAAACAGATTTAATGTACTGGCATATGTCCTTCAGTTTTATTGTTCTTAAACTGCATTATATTGCTAATCTGAAACCGCATTTAATAATAAATATGCACAGCAAAAATATGAACATATTAAATGTGTACTTTCAGTTGCCAATGGAATTATGTTCGCAACAGTACAAAGTATGTCGAAGGTGTCAAGTTTCTTGTACCTTTCACGCCAACCTCTAAGTTTACGAAAATCTGTAAACCGTGTCGTAAGGTGGTTGCTGAAATCTGCAACCTTCCCTTACCTGAAGGGCGTGTGTGCTCCGCACGATAAAACACCCGCTACGGTGGGAATATAGCAATTGGAAATCCCAATTCGTATCCTAAAACGTAAGGCCCGTCCAAGGATAAGAATGACGTACTCGTGTTAAATCTTCTTAGATCTCTTCAGGTAAGGGTAGGTTGCAGATTTCAGCAACCACCTTACGACACGGTTTACAGATTTTCGTAAACTTAGAGGTTGGCGTGAAAGGTACAAGAAACTTGACACCTTCGATTACATACCGCCAAGAAACACAGTTTAACTACAAAGTATGTCATGATATACATTGACGACATGGCGCGCAGCTTTGAACCACTTCGGTCATATGTTTTCCAATTTCGTGACACTAACACAATTGTTTTGTGTCTGAATGTTACACCCGTGTTTGTACATCATGGTATATTTTACCACTTAATAGTCCAGTATTCTGCCGAACATTAGTTGGTTGGACTACAATTGCACTCGCGCTCCTGCTCTGATTACTGGTAGCTCCTTGTTTATGGATTGATGATATCACAGTGGCGGCCATGTTGTGATGTATGGTATTCGGTGACGTATTACATGTACTATTTTGAAATGACTTACCATAAATCAAAAACAAATTTAAAAATTTCACATACCACATGCTTGTTTCATCACGCAGATTACATACAAATTCTAAGTAAACTTTGCGAGAAAGGCCTATTGCATTTTAAGAGTAAAAAATCCAACGTACAAAATTTTCCGAAGCTTTGTTTGTGTCTGTGAATTGATATCATGGAGCCGGGAATCGAACTGGGGTCTTGCCGATTGCGACTCCATCGATTTACCGTTGCGCCACCTTGCTCTGTGAATACATACTGACGGACGCTTGTTCGGTTCCGTGGTTATCACACTAGACTTCAATGTGAGACAACTTGAGCCGCGTTGGTCGAGTGGTTAGATCACTCGCTTTCTCCTCCATTCCGACGGCACTCCATACATCATGTCACACCTCGGTAGCGACAAAAATCCAGATACTAAGTGCTGAGTAACATCTCTGGAACAACTAGTTTTGTATACGTTTATTATTTACTTAATAAATAATTGCTAACATTCAGTGTTGTCATACGTTTTGTTTGCCGAAAACACATTTTCAGTACGTTTAAAGAATTTTCTTTTTGTGTGGAAGAATGTACTGCTCAAATGTTTAGCAAATATCTGCTTATTACTCACTACAATAATTTATATTCTTTTCAGTTATTAACACTTGTTTAAGGAAACGAACTTCGGCTGAATATGTATTTACAGAAGTTAAATTGTTTTTCTTAATACATTTTTTACAAAATAAAGTTATTAAGTATATTAAACTTACTGAACTAACACAGAATTTTATTTGTCATAACTAAAAACCACATAAATAAACATTTATTTGTGTTGCAGTTTAATTTTTTTTTGCTTCATTATTATACTGTCATTAAAACCTATTGTGATAAAACATTTAATGTACAAAATTTTAACACTCATATTTCACTAAATATCACCAATACTTAAATAACATGTTTAGATTCAGTTCAATATGATTAGCCGCATTATTCTATCATGTACTGAGTTATAACAGCTGTTGGTACTTCAGAAAATATGCAAACTAGCTTATTCTTAATACATTACCTTCAGCGTACGAAATACTCCTCGTAGATGCAAGTTATGTACGTTAAGTATTACAACTTGTACAACTTTCGCTAGTTGTTAACAAGCACTTTAAAATCATTTCTGTGAGTCTATAGTAAATATCTCAAAATTGAAAAAAATATTTACTTGAATAAACGAGAATATAAAATATAAGCTCAGTGTGACAAAAATACGTTCATAAGATTTTCACTGATAAATTGTTGTTTACTGGATTTAAATTTTTTTTTCACAAAGTATTATTTACGTCAAGATTATCATGAATGATTTCTCGTTTGCATTTTGTTTCTATAATCAAGATAATAGCCACTGCAGTGCATAAAAAAACGTCACTAACATCAAAATGTTCTACTTCACTTAATTAAGAAGATAGATTATTATTACCAGACCTCAAAAAAGAAATATGATTGTGTGGCATGTACTAACTGTTCCCAATTTAAACTATCTAAATTAATTAAAATTTTTGTGTATTTACGTGCATAACCACTTATAAAAGTTTATGACTTGTAATTGTAAATTGTAAATATAAAATAGTTGTGTCTGTGAGCGTTTGTTCAGTAAGTAGGTGGACTGCTTCCACATACCAAATTGAGCAACGTAGTGGATATGTGTAGCACCGTTGTTGATACTAGCATTCCTTACAATCGAAATTTCTTCTGTTAACAAATCAGTTAGCTATACATTTTCTTCTTTAAATAATTAACAATTGTTCTTATTTACAGATTTGCACATTAACATCCATATTTCTTCATTAATACAATGTATAATGGCTTGCAAAGACTGTATTTATTCCGATGCACAATGAAAATAACTTTTTTCATGCTTAGTCGGACAAGTTTCTGGTGTAAGATAATTTGTCACTCGTACATTGTTCGTTGCAGAGACATAATGAAGTAGTGTGGCGCCATCGCAGTCAAGTGCATTAATATCTGCAGATTTTTCTTTATGCTATACCTTATACTGTACACATTTATATCACCAGCGTGATGACATTTATCAGTTTATTACGTACACGAGTCTTTATAAATAACTTCTACGGGATTCCTAATTTTTTCTACGTAGCATATTTTAGAGGTTCAAACCTACTTTTATTCCTACATAAGAATCTGCACTATTTTCCTTTAAAATATATGACTGCACTCATATCACAAGCACTTACATAGCCTGAAGCGGTGGGTAGGTATTCACATGTATTACGGATACCAGCGTTCATAGACAACTCTACTACTAAAAAATTCATTATTTCTACTTGCAGCAAAATGCAGACGTTAAAACCATTATTATTACTACTAAAGGAACATGTTGCGGGTTCAATGACAAGCATATTAGAATTCATTACTTTGTGCTTACGTGCTTACTGGTCTACTCGTTTATTTACAGCTGTTCTTGAGAGTAGCAGCTAACTGACAAACGGTCGGTGCTCAAGTATACACAGGACAGTGGATTCTATCATGCACGTCATTGAACACTAGAAATAAACCTTTCTAAAATTATCATTTATATTAGGATCTGCATATTTCACTTCTATTGGATACCTGAGTGCATAAGCATTACCAACACTTGCACAAACATGAAGATCTGTGTTTCCCATTTTTGTTTTGCTTATTACTATTCACAGACAACACTTCTACCAAATAGTTTATAATTTCTACCATGCCTTTCTGTGAAGCATAATGCAGAGGTGTTGCACCATTATTATCACGGAAATTAGGCTCAGCATTTTTTTCTTCTATGAGATATCTGGCAGCATCGATATTACCAACAGCTGAACAAAGATGAAGTGGTGTAGCTCCATACTCATTCTGGATATTAACATCGGTAAACAATTCTTCCACCAAATACTTCATTATTTCTATCTTGCCATTCTGTGCAGCAACATGCAGAGGGGTAAACCCACCATTAGCACGTGCATAAGGATCCGCACATTTTACTTCAATTAGATACTTCACAGCATCGATATTACCAGCACTTGCACAAGAGTGGAGGGGCGTAAATCCGTTATTACTCTGGATATTAACATTCACAGACAAGTCGTCTACCAAATATTTTATCATTTCAACCATGCATTTCTGTGATGCGTAGTGCAGTGATGTTGCACCTTTATAGTCACGAATATTATGGTCAGCATTTTTTTCTATGAGATACTTGGCACCATTTATATTACCAACAGCAGAACAAATATGAAGTGGCGTAGCTCCATATTTGTTTATGATATTAACGTCCTGAGACAATATTTCCACCAAATATTTCATTACTTCTATACTCATGTTCTGTGCAGCAACATGCAGAGGTGTAAACCCATTATTATCACGTGCATTAGCATCTGCATATTTTACTTCAATTAGATATCTGATTGCATCCAAATTACCAGAACTTGCACAGGAGTGAAGAGGTGTTATTCCTTTTTTACATTGGATGTTAACGTTCACAGACAAGTCTTCTACCAAACATTTTATTATTTCTAGAATGCCTTTCTGTGATGCATAATGAAGGGGAGTTGCACCATTATTATCACACATACTAGGGTTAGCATTTTTAGCTTTTATGAGATACCTGACAGCATCCGTATTTTCTGTTATAGATAAATAATGAAGAGGTGTACATCCATTTTTATCCCGGATATTAACATCCACTGACACCTCATATAAAAAATATCTCACTATTTCTTCCGTGCCCTTTTGTAAAACATAATGCAGTGGTGTGCAACCCATATTATTCTTTAAGTTAACATCGAAAAATTGTTCTTCTATGAGATATTTCACTACTTCCTTTATCCCACTTAATACTGCATAGTGAAGAACTGTGTCTTCTGTGTTATTTTTTAAATTAATATCTATCTTGATTTCTTCCAACAAAAACTTTATTGCATTAACATTGTCACATAAAGCTGCATAGTGAAGAACTGAAGAACCGTATATGTTTCTTTTCATTATCTTTGCTGACCTCTCTAGAATTAAATACTTCATATTGTCTACTTGACCGCCCGCAGCAGCATAAAACAAAGGCGTGGCACCATCATTGTCCTTTATATTTACATCAAGACGCTGTTTCTCTATCAAATATCTTAACATTTCCATGCTTTCTCCTTGAGCTGCATAGTGCAGGATGCTTGCGCCTTTGTTATCCACGGTACCCAAACTAACCGATTTTTGTTTCTTTAAATTTTTAATGGCTTCAACATTACCATTCAAAGCAGCATAGTGCAGAGGAGAAGCACCATTGCGATCCGGTGTATTTACATTCACCAACGTTTCCTCTGCCTGGAACCTCATGTTTTTCAAGTTACCAACTTCGGAAACGTAATGCAACGATGAATATCCATCACTTCTGGTATTATTCATTCTGCTGTTTATAAAACTCTTACTTTTTACATAAATGTTGTTACGTGTAGCGCATACTTAATAGTTTCTAGTCCGATATGTACGGAAATATATCAATGCAATAATGAAGCGTAATTTTTAGATAATGTTGCTTATTTGATTTCGGATTTGTAATTAACGCAGGCACAGAATGGAAGCATACATCAGTTTTCCATACTTTAGAATAATAGTACTTTCTATGTGTTCTTAGGAAGATTTTCGTCTTAAATCCTTAGCTCTTCCAACCTGCAAAAAACAAAAACAATACTTTCAACTTAAAAGACATAAAATTTAAACATTAAATGTGGCACTCATTGTTCCATTAACAGTTGCAAACAAACAATTTAATTTATACCATTCAAAATACATTTTTTAAACACAATTTACTGGTAAAACCATTAAATCATTAATGTCTATAAAAATAAGTTTTTTACGTAGCGGTACCCTTTTTATTTTAACGGGCAGAGTACAATGCTATGTAAATAAGTGAAATTGAAAGATTTGTGCCTGTATTTCCTCTTCTTCAATTGCCTATTCATTTTCTGACAAAAGTAAAATATTATGTTAAATATGTAACTCTACCGACTAGTAAAATCACTTCGCACCTTTTACGAAAGGAAATTGGTAAAGGCCATGATACATTACTTCTACCGCTTGCACGATCATCATTTTTTTAATCCAGAACGAGAGCAGATATCGAAAAACTGTTACACAGTTTTGGAAAAAAAAATTTACTATGCAGTCTAATTTCTCCTAGGCGAATATTTAAATAGATTGGGCTAATTAGCACATTAAGTGGAATTTTCTTAATTGCGTAATTAGTTGAAAACATATGGTATTTTGCCTTGAAAGCAAATTAGTTAACATAGAATTCACAGTTTACGACAAAACTGTGTGGCAGTTTTTCGAAATCTGCTCGCGTTTAGGATGAAAACTTAACTATCGCAAAAGCAGTAGAAATGGTGGTGCATGACCTTAAGGCAACCCACTGGCAGCTGATGAATTACAGTTACAAGAATACGCTAAGGAAATCTATGAAATGTGAGAACGTGTGAAATTGCACAATATTGATCAAAGGCCTGCACGTAGGTATTTCAGTGTTGGTGAAAATATTCTGCATCAGTTTGCGGAAACGTATACTGCAGCCCAGTTTCAACAGTTATCTTGCACATGCATATGATAGCAGTAGTAGAAAGTTCCGTGCTTGCTAAACATGTGTACTATCGGGAAGCAAAATATGAAGCATGGGGCTATATCTCCTGACATAGCGTGCAGCAGTGCGAACATCTACGTTACAGATAGCTACAAATTTTTTTTGTTGTGTTTTTATTGTCAGGAGAAGGTTCTTATTAAAAAATAATTAAAAAATTTCGCGGATAGTTGGAACATTTAAGAATACTTATTTAAGAATACTTAACGACCATATAATATTATTTCTAATTTAACCTTATGGCTTTGGATAATATAAACATTTGACAAAGAGGATGTTAAAAATCTGAATATCGTTTAAAACAAATGCTTCGATCGGAGTTGTTTTATTGATAAAATATAAATAAAGAAACCTGAATTTCTTAGTGTACATTACGGTTAGTTCAGAGCCATTACGCCTTGAGGATGCTATAATTTCGTCAAATGCTAAACAAATACGAACATTGTTTTCCATAATTTTGTCTACATGCTTCCTGTCTTAACGATGACTATTGAAATCGCATTGTTATAATTAATAAAAAAATGTGTTTATTATTCTTATGCTTTATAATATACAATATTCTTAGTAAATAAATAGTTTTGTTGGTATTCCGACACGGGAACAGGCGACATATAATTGGCCATGTGAAAAACATGGATTTTCAAAAAAATATTATCGAGCTACAATCTTCAATAGACACGACATTATATGCTTATACAAATTGATGCTTCACTGAAAATAAAGTAGTTTATAAAATAAAATTTTCGAAAACTATCCTTACTTAACTAAAACACTAACTTCAATAAAAAAAAACTTCAATGTTGAAAGTAAACACGTCTGAAAAACTGCAAATGAGTCTATATAAAAAAACTGTTAAATGTGTCATTTAAGAAATAAACCGGGAATGTCAATAAATCAAATATTAACATTTTAAGAAAAATAATTACGTCTAGTAAGCTAACCTTTAAACAATAAAATGGTACAGAAACTTATTGAAATTTGATGCAACTTATGAAACTGAAATGTATACATTAAAAAATGTGAGGCTACGTATAGTAAGAATAATACACAATAAGTAGAGATGGTGAAATTTCGCGAATTCAATGACTTTCATGTTAGAATCAAATATCCTATGCATACTCAAGTCCCAAACATTTCTCCACAGCTGCTACTCAGTGGAACAGTAGACAATGAACGAATAGACAGGGCTTGAGTATGTAGAGGATATTTTATTCTAACAAGCATGTCATTGAATTCGCGGAGTAACGCCATTTACAACAACAAGTAAACAAAAAAATCTATTAAGAAATAAGGTAGCCATTTTAGAGGCGACCAACACAGAATGGCAACGAAAAGTACACAAAATATTAAACAGAAATAATAGTTATATTTTATTGTGTTTCGACATTGAGTGCTACTGCTTAAGTTTACTTTTTAAACCTTTATACGATGTATACATTTTTTTGATTCAGCATTTCAAGTTTATCTTTGACTAATATATTTAAATTACGGTTAGAAAATGAAACTTTTTTATTTAGGACACAACAATTTTTCAGTTAATGTAGCAACGACATTTATAGTATGAAGCGAATATGTTTTATCATGGAGATATTTTAGCTGAGATGTTCTTTGTGAGTTGAGAATATGTTCAATATATTTTGTATTCGGATTTACAAGCGTAAATTTGTATTAATACGTAAGCAAAAAAAATATAAAATGTTAAAGGAATATAATTGTTTAAAAATGAAATTATCACAGTTAATTAATTTAACCATAAGGTATTAAAATAAATAATATTTAATATCAAAAAGCGGTCAAAACGACGCTTAAATAATCCAAGCAAAGGAATGACACATTTTTGGTTAAAAAATAATTATTAATAGTATATATATATATATATATATATATATATATATATATATATATATATATATATATATATATATATATATATATATAT
>PNEQ01128079.1:0-15189 GCA_003012365.1 Medauroidea extradentata
AGCCCGCCAATCATCACCGCCGGGAGAAGAGGCACGCCAGCCGAACAAACCACGACCCCGCCATTATTATCATCACCGTCCTAGCCGGGCACATACATGCTAGGTGGCGCCCTTCCGCAGCCAGGCGACATCATCAACAATTGCTTTTTCACCATCGCCACCAGTCATCCTCTCCCTCCCCCAGGCGCGGTGGCAATAGAAAAATGCTAAAATGGTTTAGGTAACTTACAAAGGCACTTAATACACAAATGACTATGTTTACCACTCAAAATTGCAACAAAACATATGACACCACAAAGAATAAAAACTCAATAAAAGTTCACTAATAATGATTTTAATAACTAGGTAAGCTAGATCATGTTCCTAATTTTTCCTTATAGGACACCTTCACCATTAAAAATATTTCAAAAATAGTTCAATGTTTATAGAGTTAATCTCACTATTTACAACAGAGTGCAACAACAGTGTATTCACAAAACATTAACACTTGAACTTAAAGCCACATTTGTTTGCTGCTTAATCCTAGACTATTTAGAGTGAGTGCTTTAGATTAAGGAAAACTAAACAGTAAAACCCCATTACGTTTGTGAAGGCACTGAAATAGATATTCCTCATTGCCAGGAAAACTTGATGAAATTGTTAATTTATATGTATGCTCAAAGTGTACACTGGATGTAATTTTGTGTATTTGAGGAGCCGAACAGGGTAGTAATAAGAGCCACACTGGCATGTTTGACGAAAATAGCAGCATCAAGTGGAGCACTAAACTGGAGTACCAATGTTAATTTTATGTGACTTCTGTGGCACTTGTAAACAGTTATCCTGTAAATTTATTTGTAGATGGTAGGATATAGTCGAACAATGCAGGCTTATATAATGTTGTCATTAATCCTGATGACATTTTTGGAGAAGTCTGGAAAAACTATTTTTAGAGATTTGACATTTTGCATGAACCTAGACAAACTTAACATACCATAATACATTTTAAGAGGGTTTCACAGTTAATTGTAAATCACTAAGTAATCAGTCACTTCCAGCTTTAAATGACAAAATAACAACAGTTGCCTTAAACAACAAACCATAAATAACCATGTATCAACAGGATTATATTTACACATCAGGAACTTTTTATCACTAAAACTTTCTTGTTAGCTGCAATTCACCGTCACAGAAAATTCTACCTATACAACAGTAAGTTCTATGTTGCTTTAGTATGTACTTTCATCAATATCAAGTTTGTCAATCACAAGGTGTAAACTGAGGTTATAAACACTGCTACAGTATTACAAAAAATTCATGTATAAAAATATAATATATCTCTAGCAAATCATTATGTTAATTCTTACTACCTATGGATGGTGCACCTACAAAAAAATGTACTGACTCTACATGCACATTGTATTATATTACACTCCACCACCAAATCCTTTCCTAAAGAGGTCAACAAATGTGTTGGTGATGGTGCGGAAGGTTCTCACAACTGGATCCTCTGGGTTGCACGGCTCCAAATCTTCCAGTGTCACAGTTACTGCCTTGAGCATCAGACAAAAATCTTTGAGCAGTTCAAAATCTGAGCCAGTCTTCAGTTTGTTGTCATTCTTGATGGCAGCTACAATGCCATGGTTGTAGAAATCCCAAGCGTATCCATTTAGAGTAGAGTCCAAATCAATAAGAGGCACTACTTTTATGTCGGTGAACACCTAGAAGAAAAAAGCACCACAGTAAAAAACATACTGTGTGGCTCATTAATTTTCAAGATTTTGACAGTTTTCTGACAACAGCACAAATATTCATTTCCCACCAATTAAAATTTTTTAGCCTACTTTCTGAATGAAAAATGGTCTTATGAGACAGTCGTGTGCAAATGTACGTGTGTCCACACGTGCAAGGATAGAAATGTATGTGTTAAGGTATCAGTCTGCCCAAGTCACCGCATGGTGTGCAGAGTTTCAGGTATTACCAGATTACTATTAAATTGCTCATCGTACATGAGTCTGCTTAGGAATAGCATTTAAAGAATTTATACATCTGACCACCCACTTCGAGTTCACCACTATTTATTAAAGCCAATTTTCTGGCAGCCAAAAATGGCAAAAATGGAAGTTTTTGCGGTCTTTTAAGGGGCATTTAAATTTTCAAGCAGAATTATTTATAAGATTCAGTCATGTACAATGCACCTTTGTCCTTAATAATATGTTGTAAAATAATAAGGTTACCACTGAAAGTTTTATACAGTCAACGTGTCTGTGAGAAGACTGCACGCCAGTACAGTGACTTGCACCTAGTCTAGGAAGAGACTTGATACCAGTGCTGTCTCATCCTTATGCTTCCAGACTTTTAGGCCTCGAATGTGCAAAATACATTCCTTAGACAGCCACATTAAATTATATCTAGCAGTTCTCAATGATTATTAATGATAACGATTTCAGACGAAAGGAGAATATTGTTACAGGAGTAAAAATATAATTATGAAAGTGAATGAGATTATGTTTTCCAGGTTTTTTTATAATGACAAAACTACAGAGTAACTCCCAATTTTACAAGTACAGGATTTTATGAGGTCATTCTCAGACACAATGATGGCTTGTAAAATCAGGGTCCTATTCCATTTGTTAATATTTTTTATGCCAAAACCTGCAAAGAAAGGCAGAAAACACACACTACAGTGTGACTAAGATCCTCAACACACTGTAATATGACACCTTCTACTTTTTATATTATAGGGAAAATATTAGTGCTGTGCACCATGTATAATAACTATGGAAATGGGATGATGGAAAAACTTTGAGATGAGATTAGGTCCCCTCCAAAAACGTTGGACTGGATAGCTATCTGAGAGAAGATGATGATAAATGTAACTGATAAATACTGGCACCATAAGACTACTTCACCAAATGGCTTTAAGTAATACTTCTACCCAGCCTAGAAGCCCTTACTGTCAATAACATACTTTTGGATTATGTCTACAAACTTAGACGTGTCGCTAAAACTTGAGCTGGGCTCAGCCCGAGTTGATGTATGTCTGCCCTTATTGTGTGGCTTCCCCCCCCCCCCCTTGACTTCTGGTATCTGAGCGTAGCCGAACGATTAGCTGTGACTTGGCCTCGTGTGACGTCGTTCTCTGACGTAGCCCGCCCCTCCTCTCTAGACCTTCGGCTGTCTTCGGCGGACGTCGTGCCTCCCCTCCCCGCCTCCCTTCTCTCTCCCTCCTTCCCGGTGTGAGCCGGAGAGGAGTTCAGTTAGTAGTGAGCTCTCGTGTGGGTTACCTGTGCTTGCTTGCGCCCGCGGCTGCACATCCTCGTTGACTGGTAAGTGTTGTTTTCAGTTCGCGTTTACTTCATTTACTTTTCTTTCGTTAGCAGTCTTTCCCTACACTGTCCTCGGGGATGTGTCGTCGCGGTCGGGAGGCAAGTATGGGGCGAGCGATAGGCTAGTGCCCAGTTGCTTAATTTGTGCCTGTTAATTGCGGCATTGACAGTTTCAGTTAGTGTATTGGTGTTTTTGATGCCTGTGGGGATTTTTCTTGTCACATTTGTATTACTGGTATAACAGCGATTGCCTTCGGATTTTGTACTGATTAAGCCTGGTGTTGGCTATGTTAACTTATGTCCCCGGATTATTTCTGTCAATATATTTGTGCATTTTATCGGGACTGTCAGTTTAATTGCCGTAGCGAGTTTAACCCTTCCCCAGTGTTCATGTTGTGTGCGTTTGACTGCTTAATATGTGTTCACCAAGTCGTGCGGAGGTTAGGGTGAGTGCTCAGGTGTGGGATTGTTCCCCCAGGTATTAACGGCCGTGTGTTTACACGTGTCTGTATAGAGATTACAGCACAAACTCTTGCTTGAATAAAGTGCTGACATTCAGAGAAGCCCTAGAGACTAATGCTTTTACCTGCTGGAGGAGAAGAAAAAAGAAAAAAAAAAATTACTGTGCCGGGATAACTGTGCCGTATACAAGATGAAATTTGAACAGAGTGTGTCGTTCTGTAACGAAAAAACAGAAATGCTTGTGTAATGTAAGTTCACTAATTAACCTGCTTTCTTTATGATGAAAGTCATCTAATTCATCTGTGTAGTTGGGTGCATTATCGAAGAGATGCAGAACTTCAAATAAAAATTTGTTCTTAGCAGAATATTCCTTTACTTCTGGAACAAAATGATTACTGAATGAATATCGTAACAGTACACGTGAAGCTGAGACCTTGGTTTTCGATTTCAAGTTTACTGGCAGACTACTCGGGTCAATTTTCATAAACTCCTGTGGTTTATAAGAACAATAAACAGCCAAGTGATACAGGTGTCAAGTTTCTGGACGCATTAGAACCAACCATAACAGTGAAACAACCTCATGCAACTGTAGATTTTTCTTCGTTTGGAATAGATGACAGTTCTACCAACTGCCTCCAAAACAGAGCAGTTAATACTTGCTTAGGCACGTATTTATCATTCTCAATTATTCCTGCTAGGAGTTCAGGAATTTAGTTTTCCGCGCACATATCTGCACTTGCAGGCTCGCCTGTGATACTGACATGATGATTCGCACACTTCTGTATTTTCTAGCCACTCAGCTGTATTTTTAAGGCTATGCGTGCTCTACTTTTTCTACTGTTTTTGCGATGAATTGTTTTTAAGCCTAACGATAGCAGCTATCAAAAATCTGTTTGGCATTGTCTGCAGCTGCTGTGATCAATGAAATGCAGAGAAGACAAACACATGCAGCTAGCGTCACACATGCGCCCCGTGAGCTCTTTAGTTATTAGCTGCCACATTGTCCCGCACTTCATTACGTCGTACCTTCGTCAAAAAGTTGCGTAACTGCCAATTTATGTAAGTCGCACATTATGCAACTCGGTGTCTGCTTGTAGAGTAACAGACAATCAAATGAACCGGGACTTCAAGGTGAACACATTTCATCCTGACACATCGCCCAGTAGCCCTTATGGTCTGCTGTCTGGACAGCCAAATGGACAGGACAGAAACCACTCTAGAATACACCTGCAAACAACATCACAAGCTAGTCTACAGATGTGACATGATTTGTGTGACGGTCACGGGGGCCAAATAGTTAGAACATTCAACACCCACCAAGGTGATTAGGGTTCGATTCCCAGCGCTGTACATCCCTGGATTTTCGTCATGATTTGTGAGGGGCCACGGTGTCCAAATGGTTAGACCATTCAGTTGGTCGATGGATTATCTCTGGTATCTCGCGTTCCCCTGCCCTTTCATTCTGGTGCTGCTCCATACTTCCCTCATGTCACCCCTCATAAACGTTAAATACCTAGATGTTGAGGGCTGACCAAAATCTCTCACTCACTATTTGTGGCTGTTGAATCAAAATTGATTAGGATAAAAATCCGCTATGAAAGAAACATGCCAAACAAAGTCTTTCACAGAGGACTAACTGTGGTATTTTACAACTTATAAAACAGAAAAGATAGTGCCCAACACTTCACAAATGCTAAGACTTTTACTAAATTTTAAAAAGACTGACAAGATTAAAAATCAAATGTTTAAGTTTCTTTAATTTATGAATTTTAGCTAACACCATCAATATTTGCAGCAAATTCTTCCCATGTAGAGGTAAGGCCTTCTATGAAATTTCCCAAAGATATTGGATTTTTGCAGAACCTAAGAAACAATTATTCCACTGTAAACACTTTTAGCATACTGAAATCAAATGTTCTTTCCTGGATGACCACTTACCCTTTCTAAAATCTACTAATTAGAGCTTCTTTAAAACAAATGTCATAACTGAAACATAACTACTAAATTAATTTGAAACCTAGGAAAAAAGATTCAAGAGTGTCAAGCAAGATGTAAACCATTTTCTCATGCTGCCTTAACTGCTTAAAACAAGCTGAATTTAAATGAATACTGTATAGGTTACACTAAAACTTTTCAGACTTCCACTTACAACAACAGCACTTCTGTGATTTTTTTTGCAGTCCACATGCCAGCTTAAGAGTACCTCCCCCAGTAGCAACCAATGTTGGGCCAACGGTGAAAATTGGTTGGAACCGTTGGTAATACATTGTGTTGGAAAACACACGTAAATACAACGTTGGCCCAACGTAGTATGCCAACTAAAATGTTAAAAAACAGATTATTATTGCAATGAACCAGCAACATTCTGAAAATAGTTATAATAAATCGGGAAATGTATGAACACACTGGAAGATCAAAATTTTATTTGAATTCTGTTGGTTGAATGTTGGCAGCAAGTTGGCAAACACACAGTTGGGGTTTGGTGTGTATAATTACATTGGGCCAACGGTACAAAATAAACATTTTACACAAAGAGTTCGAGATAAGGTATTTAACGTAGGAAATTACCCTTCATTCAAGTTTGTGAAACGATTGAGTTGCTTTTTTAAAATAATCAATTTTATGTGATAATTATTTAGTTGGTTTAATGTTGGCTCAATGTTGCAAATCCAACTGTTGGTTATAGGTTGTACCAGTACGTTGCCAGTAGCAACCGACATTGGGCCAAAGTTGAAAATTGGTTGGAGCCATTGGCATTACATTGTGTTGGAAAACACACATAAATCCAACATTGGGGCAATGTAGCATGCCAGCAGATATGTTCGAAAATGTGTTATTATTGCAATGAATTAGCAACATTCTGAAAATAGTTATATTAACGTAGCAAATGTCTGAACATTTTGGAAGACCAAAATATTGTTATTTAAATATTGTGGATTTATTGTTGGCAACACGTTGGAAGATATATTGTTGGGGTTTAGTGGGCTAACATTGCAAAACCATCTTACACAAAGAGTTCAAAATCATGTTTTACAGTACAACATAACCAATCATTCAAGTTTATAACATAATAATGTTACTTAGTTAAAATAAAATTAATATTATGTAATTTTTGCTCTGTTGGTTACACGTTGGAACAATGTTGGAAATCCAACTATTGGATAATAGGTTGTTCCCAGTATGTTGGTCCAACGCTGCATTACCCACATTATGACAACCATAATCTCTTGTATGTAGGTTGGTTGAGCGTTGGTAACAAGTTGGTAATCATACTGTCGTGTTAGATATGTAATTTTACATTGAACCAACAATGCTCCAACAACACATATGTTTATAACAATTAGGTGAAAGTTATTTTCAGTAAATTTGGTCCTACATTGTATAACCCACATTACGCCAACCACGGAAAGTCTTTTGTTTGGAAGTTGGCTGACATTGGCAACAAGTTTGTAAACAGACTCCCCCAGTGACACAAATTGTGTCTCTTTCTAAAAACAACTCTATTAGATTAGAAAATGCAAGACAATATTAAAGAGGGTATTTTTGTAAATTTTAATTTCTTGGTTAATTGTTCGGTACCAGTTGGTAAACACACTGTTGGCAATAGGTATGCACATTTACACTGGGTTAACACCGTGTAACCCACAGTAGGCCGACCACTGATAAGATTTGGTATGTAGGTTGGCTGAACATTGGGATTGCTAGAAAACAAATAATTAGCAAAAGATACATCTTTCTTTGTTATTGTAAGTTTAGCTATTAAATATATATTTGTCTTTCAAATATTGGAGAATCAACATGTGGCAGCGTAGAGCAATTGGTAAGGCAACTGACTTCCAGTAACAAGGACACCTACATAATCTCGTATTGTGCTTCAAATCTACCTTGATTCTGGTCAAAATTTTGTTTTATTGATTTTAATAATTCGTGTAGCCCACAAGAACTCCAAAAATTAAAAAAAAAATTTGAATATTGTGCTTAATTCAACTTTTGTAGAGTCAATTTTGTGAGTATTTTTATAGAGAAATGTTGGCCCAACGTTGGTAAATGGTGACTGTGGCTGTCTGCGTGTGTGCCAGACAAAATGAAGAGTAGAAATAAAAGGCAAGCAATGTCCTTGTGAGTCACAGCACAGCCCAGCGTTGCCGCCACACTACCCGTTTCACTTCACAGGTGATACAGATTTGCCACACTTAATGTACGCACGCAGGCGGACCTATTCATTTTGGTGTTTAGTAAATGTAATAGTTACGTAGAAAGGAAGTGGGATAATGATAAAAAAATGCAGCTAAACCACTGAGTTCAAGCTAATTGATTATGCAGCAAAGAAAGGGAAATGCACTGCCTCCAAAAAATTTGATAACTATTGTGCCTTTTGTGGAAATGTTTTAATTTGTGTGAAGTGAAAGTATTAAAAAATTCATAATCCATATTAATGGAATAACTGTTAAATTTTCCAACTAATGCACACATAGGAGGACGCTATGTAATTCCATTACATAATTACTGTCTGACGTATACTGTAAGAACATAGATGTTTTAATTTTCTAATCTATAGTCTGATTGCGAGCGCAAGTTGGCACATTTTCCCCCTCATCTTTCATTCTCTCTTTCTTTCCGCTCCAGGCAGAGTAGAATGTTTACTCATCGCCCAGCGCGTGATTACCCGGTGCTTGGCCTAACTGTACACGCGGGACTTTATAAACATTATTACGTCAATACCAAAATTAAATTAATTGTTAAAATTAATGTGGGGTGTTTAACGAGTAAATTCGACAAATTTCAATTAAGTAACTATTAAAGGTTTTCATGGGCCGTGAAAACCTAACATAGCAAACACACTCAATATTTACAAAATAAATGAACACTTTCCGATTCACTTATTTTCCGTGTTCCCTCCTACATGCAAAGTAGACAAACTGATAGCTTTATGAAAATTTGTAATACAATTTAAATATCCCAAACAGGATATGCACTTACTAATTACTTTTTATAAACTATTCCTAGGGCAGTTTTTAGGCGATAACATATGCCACCAGATTTGAATTGGTTATGAAATTCAACTATCTTGAGCTGGATTCAATTTGAAATTGAACTGAAATAAAATTCATGTAACTGCCCATCCTTACTACCAACATAACCTGTGACTTACCTGATGACGGATATTTGAAACAAGCTCTGTTGCATTGTACAGGTCACTGTCCTTGTTTCCAGATAGTGAAGCAAATGCTGAACAAATCATTCTCCTTCCACTCTTGGCTGCTAGTTTTCCTTCCAAAGTGTTCTCTATAACAGGAAAACATCAATCACAGCCAAGCAAGCAAGTAAGATTTGTCATATTTCTGTGAGTAGAATATTAACAATGTTAAAAAAAAAAGTTTTTGTGTGTGTCTACATACCAACACCATCAGAGGGGACACACGGACAATCTATAACAATAATTGCAGATAATCCTTAGGTGCGAGCAGTGCTCCCAAAGCTGTACACTGCTGACTAAAACATTTGCCACTGTCCCTATCTGTCATCCCTTTAGGAAGGTTATTAATGATTAAGTGAAAGACAGTTATCAGTACTACTGCTACTGTATTTTTTGTTTCTGTTTACAGTGGGGTGCAAATAATATTAAAATTCCTTAATTACTTGAGTGCAGAGACCTCTGGCTGGTGGTAGATAGGTTGGGTGACGATAGGGTTGTAGATGATATTAGAGAAAAGCACGAGGACACATTCCCTACGGAGTAAGGGGCTTACAGACACAGGGGTGGGCTGCAGGTTTTACCAAGGGATTAGTTACCTCAAATGGAGGGGGTCTTCCAACTACAGGGTTTATGATGCAATGCTGAACATGTCAAGGCAACCCCCCCCCCCCTGCCCAGCTGTGTGAGTGTGCAGCGGCAGTCAGAAGCAATGTGGGCTGGAGAAGGTGGTAGCTGAAAGATGGGTTGTTTCCTTTCGAAGGAGTCCGAAGGAACTAAAATACATTTAGGAGAAGATGAAAAGATGGAATTAATATGTAGGTGAGATTGAAAGGCAAAACTGTCTAACATATAGGCACAACACAGAATTGCAAAACAATGAGAATAACAACACAATGGCCTCACGGGAATGACAACCATAAGCAGATGAATACTTAACTATGTTACACAAATGCAAAGAAAGAAAAATAAAACAAATGAACCATAAATCAATACACAAAACCCTGACAAACTGCTGCATACCAAATTAGGCCAGTCAAGTCTTTTAAAACAAGGAATGTTTGGTAACGAAAATCTAAGGGTCCAAGTTAAGTCATGGACACCAGGCAGGAAATGCATGTATATTCCTTTACCTTTATAACTGAATATACAACAGAAGTAATACAAGAAAGCTAGGCAAACTTCCTTTTGGACGAAAACGATCCTAATGTTCAACACAAAGCCAGTCAGGGGCAGCCATTAGCGCGTAAGTCCCCCTCTTCCAATAACCTGTAAACGCTGGCTCGGTGAAATGAATTAACTACGTTCTACACAGAAATGATTGATTACAAGGTAGTCTCAGATATGCGCTAGCAGAGTTGACCAGTAACAAAAATACTGCAATGACAAACTCCAACAACAAGATAAAAAAAGATGTGTCCACCGACTTCTCACCGTGCTAGCCCATCCACAACTGTCAATCTGTGATGCAAACATGCCTGTGATGGTGGCTTTACAGAGTTTTCACAAACTCAAATTGCTTGCACACATTTAATAATAGCACCTACTTAATCAAACACAAAAGGCACAATTGAATTGAAGGCATTGAAATATTACATATATCATTCCCAGTGATCTCCTGTTATTTCTGCCTCTGAAATAGACATTTTAGGTCTACTGCTTTCCTAATAATTAAGTCCTTCAAACAAATAAAAGGCATAATGCTGTGTTGTGTAATTTAGTCATTATTTTATGCGTGATAGCACCTTGAAAAGTCAGTTTTTAGCCCTTTCAAGTGGCTTCGAATTCGAGTTCATAATAAGCATTCGAGTTTTTAAAAAATACAGAAATGTTTAAAAATGTTTGTTCTTTAATAAGTAATTTTTTAATATCGCCTAGATTCTTATAATGGCAACACACTGTAACAGCCCTTGCGCAATAAAAAAAAGCCTCAATGGCTGTACTGAAAGGTTTTATATCGTTGCGGTATACTTTCATGTAAATAATAAGAGTTGTTCTGTTATGGTCTGTGTGTTTCGCGCCAGGTAAGCAGGATGAATCACATGCACACAGCAAGCTGAGAGGAAGGCAAGCCAAAGCCAGCGGCCACTCTCCTCCCCCATCCAACACAACCAGACCAGGCACGCCGCATGCCCACTAACGTCATGGCACACAGGGGAATATGGGGTACCATTTTATTTGGAAGACACCTTTTCATTGTACGTACTAAGAAAAACATATTTATTTTAAGTCAGTAATTGTTCTACATTAACTTTAAGAAAAACACACTACAAAAATTATAGGGGAGGGATGGGGAGGGGGGGGGGGGTAAAAATTAATTACCTCGAGACTAATCTCATCGGCAATTTAACGACATAATTACCTGGCACCACGTGATGTCGTTAGATCGAGTGTTATCTGTATTGGATTGTAACTCTTCTGCTCTCCGGTTCCCTGCCACCAAGAACTCTCTTGGTGTCTTCTTTGGGTACAGAATATCACCTTCCTTATCTGGTACTCTACTCAAATAGTCAGCCACTTGGTTCTCAGATCCCTTAATGTGTAGAATTTCAATTTCAAATTCCTGTATTAACAGAAACCACCTTGCCAATCTGCTGCCTAACACACTGCTTGTTCTCAGACAAGTTAGGACCTGGTGTTCTGTCAGTAGTATTACTTTCTCCCCTAACAAAAGATCTCCATACTTAGTCGGTGACCATACAAGTGCTAGTGCTTCTTTATCTATTGTATAGTTTCTTTCAGCTTTGCTTAGAGTACGGTAAGCCATAGCCACTGTTTTCTCCACGTTGTCATCCTCCTGTGCAAATTGAGCACCTGATGCATATGCTGATGAATCTGTGTAGAGCAAAAACTCTTTTCCTTGCACCGGGTAATATACCTGTTCTTCTAGAAACAATTTCTTCGAATTTCAAAGGCCTCTTGCTCCTCTTTAGTCCATAGCCACACTTTGTCTTCCTTTATAACTTGCGCGGTGGTACTGCTACTTCAGCAACTTTGGACAAGTAATTCCTGTAGAAACCCACAACTCCTAGAAATGTTCTGAGCTGCTTGACGTTGGTTGATCTTGGAAACTGTAAAATAGTTTGCAGCTTTTCAGCGTCAGTTCTAATGCCATGAGGTGTCAAAATGTGGCCTAAAATGGAAGTTCACCTCTACAAAAATATGACTTACTCGAAACCACAAGAGAGATCTAAAATACTGAAGTACTTTCCACCTCTACAGAGTCTTAGTATCTCCGAGTATTGTAAGGGACTCTCCCTGTCCTTGGTGGTAATCTTGTTTAGGCAGCGTCCGTCCGAACACAGACATACTGAACCATCACTTTTCCTAACACACACAACTGGGTTACCATATGGGCTTGCCTCTCTTTGTACAATTTTCCACTTAAGCATCTGTTTAATAAACAGTTCAGCTTTACTTAAGTACTTAGCACGGATGGGGTAAGAGCTTTTATGAAATGGTTCTCCTTCTTTAACTTTAATTTCAGCTTGGTATAACTTGTTTAATCCTGGCTTCTCTGAAAATATGCGTAGATGGTGATACAGTAAAGTTACTGACTGCAGTTACTGCCTTGCAAACTTCTGTACTTGTAACCTCGTAACCGTTTACATTGATGCTACAAATATGATAAAGTGATAAATCTCTTTTTAGTAGACCGACTAATTTGTCACCTAACTGCCATTTTAATGGCACAGTAGACTGGCTTTCATCTTCATGTGTACTCACAAGCCAACCTCCAAATTTGAGTGTTATTACTGAGTACTTCAATAGGAAATCTCTTCCTAAACTTAGTGTTTTATTTAGACCCTTCACTATTAGGACTGAAATTAACTTTGGTTTACCTATCCTTTCAACAAGTTTAGTAACCTGTCTGTTTATTGGTGAACTAAACATTTAAGTTACCCCAACAACTTTTAGTATCGGTACAGGTAAGATAGGTAGTTTCGTTCCTGTTTCCTCTATGCGATTCACAGCATCTTCACTGATACAACTTATCTCAGCTCCAATATCCACTTGTCCTATATTCACAATCAACTTTGGGCATAGTATTTCGTGCAGTGTTCAGATTTCAGTAAACTCAGGTTCTTGCAGCAAAATCTCCCTGTAATTTCCTCTTAGTGTCATAGTACAGATAAACAAATCAGTTTAATTATCAACACTTGTACTAACCATACTGACATTATTACATAGTAGAAAATTGTATACAAACATCAACATGGACCAACCACTAAAGAGAAAAATCCCCTATCATGGGTGGTTCTAAATGTCATGCCCTGTCGTACAAGTAACTCAGGTGTTCTTCAATAAGTTTTCCTTACATTGGATCATACTTATTACTTTTCAGTTGTGTCCTGAGGTTCATTTGAATTTCAACCTCCCAGAAGCGTTTCAGAAATTTTTTTTGAAATGTTATAGTTAGTGTAGTTCATTTTTACTACCTCATCAAAAATAAGCTGCTGATTTTAGGCACATGCCTAAACATTTTGAGACGTCCTTTTCGCTAAGGCTAAAAAATGATTTGTAGTCTTCAAATTGTTTAAAAAATGTTACAGTGTTTTCAGTTGTTTTGCCACTATGTGTTGGCATTTCCTTTGTCCAGTGGCTCACTCGATGGTGTCAGGTCCGCCAAAAGAAATTCCGGGCCCCTGAGCAATGTTTGCTGTGGGCCCCCAAACCCTCGCCTGCATGTCGCCCAATTACAAGAACAGTCTCATGAATTCTGTTGAATGTAATGTATATTGACGGTTTAATTTTAACAAATACCGTTAATTCTAGTGTTGTTACTATTTTGCAAATAAAGTACTACAGGGTTTACATTATTTTATAAACAAATATTGGTGGAGAAAAATTATACAGTACTACCTAAACTCTAAACTCCTATAGGCTACTATTGTACTATCACTAAGGACACTTGTTTTTCGCGAAAAGAATTTTGCCTCACTTTGTTTCCGTGTCTTATGTGCATATCTGCATTTCTGCTTCGTGGTCAGCGATTGCATATTTTAACTGTCGCGAGTCTTAAGATTCTACCGGCAAATCACAGACGTGTGGTGTTGCAGGAAAGTTTTTGTAATTGGCTCAGTCAAATGAGATACGGCTCTTCACACAGACACGCTGCCAATAACCATGACGCAAAATTGAAGACTTGCACGTAAGGCACTGAAACAAACTGAGGCAAAATTCTTTTCCCGAAAAAACAGGGTCCCTAACTATCACCATTATGTACATGCTTTGAATATGTCGTTATCAGTATAAATGTAGCTATATACAAAAACATGGTAAATAGATTATAAAGCTTTTTGTGTACAATCAATATTATGACAACAATTAGGCTTAGTATCAAATATAAAACATTTTTACAATACAAATGACAAAAAAGATTTCTTTGTAAATAAATTATGAAATTGATTACGCATATAAGTAAAAACAAATCACTATCTGATGCTATTTGCATCTTGACAAACATTTTTCTTACACACATTCATATAGTAATCAACAATCTATCTACCACTTCCTGTTACAAACTAACTTTCTGGCTTTTTGCCGAGCAAAATCTTCAATAATATCACTAAAATCAATTTGTCTGGCTAGTTCTGATTCTAATGCCAGTGTAGTAAGACCACACAACCTTTCTTGTGCCATTGTGGAGCGATTAAAGTTTTTTATTCTCTTCAAAGAGCTGAATACTCTTTCAGCTCCAGCAACTGACACAGGAAGGGTACAAAAAAGCCTTATAGCAACACATACGTTGGGATAGATGAGTCAAGTTTTAACATTTTAAGCTTATTAAGTAGTTCAATTGGTTTCATAGTGTCGTTCCCCAGGTTGGCTCGATGAATTGATTTCAGGTGTACCAGTTCATCTTTGAGATCCAGAGATAAATCTTCTGGAAACGTATAAGCAAACCCTCGCAAGCTTCAGAGATAAGTTTTTCTTCAAGTCCTAAATACTCCCACAAAACTTGAAAAATATCACATAATTTTCTTGCTGTTTTGAATCTTTCTGTGAGTCCCGAGACAATTGTATCAATAATTCTGTAGAATACATTCACTCTGAAGTCTCTTTCTTCTCTCGTCTCGTTTTCATTAACAGGAGGAGACAGCTCTTGGTAAGTAAGGTATGGAGCCTCATCACTAAATAGTTTCCTTTTCTTGGTCCTTTTTTCTTCAAGGCTTGTTTCAGTATGATTTTGGAGTTCACTACTTGCCATAGCACTGGCTACAA
>PNEQ01128084.1:0-47982 GCA_003012365.1 Medauroidea extradentata
ATTTTTTTGAAAATTTGGAATTTTTGAAATTTTTTTGAAATTTGACACTCAAGGTCGAGGTCAGGGTCAAGGTTAAAGGTCAAGGTCATCCAACATGGCGGCCGGGGCTGTGACGTCACAACATGGCGGAGGGGCTCCTCACTCGGTCGGGCTCCTCACACCGGCTCCATGTCCCAGAACCGGCTAAATCTTACTACTGGTGTTAATTTTATTGTTGTTGAAATATTTGAATATTTTTCGCAATGAGGCTGTATGAAATAACTGAATTTACTTTCCGGAATACGTAATTGCTAGCAATGGCTCATATCGAAAAAAATCAATTCAGTTCGATGTTCTTATTGTTGTCGTAACTGTTGTTGGTAGACGATATTTTCCTCCGATGCCCTGAATCCGTCCGATCCTTGTTAAGTTGACGACACACTTATGTAATTACTACCGTCAAACGGGGATGCTTTGTGCCACTCATCATGTTTGGTGTTTTTGTTTTTAAATAAAACAATTAACTAAGTGTAATTGAATGTTGTAAACTATACATTCAAATCATCCATTTAGAATTAAATTTTTTATGCTAAATAATTACCAAATAAATATTTTGAGTGGCACAAGGTTACCGCGGTTGTCGGTACAAGAATTCAAAATCTCCCTAGCTTAAAAGCGTTACCGTAAGATATGTTATAATGTGCTGTTGACGTTATACCAATAGAAAATTATCGCAGAGACGACCACGCAATTATCCGCTGCGAACTGCTTGTCTGTGATTTTACGTTCCTTTACATGCACGAACAATTTTATTATAAAAGTATTTTTCTGTCTTCAAAAATATTTTTTAAAAAGCTAGCATGAACGCCTATTTAAAAAAAATATTTTCATATGTCGCCCCTATTTTACGCGGTTTCGACCATATTTGCGTGACTCTGCCGCTCTAGGGCTGTCGTTAAGGGCGAGGTTCGCCTCTTTTTTCACCGTTTTTTGTGTTTGTGTATTTGTACCAGTTATTTTTATTATCATTTTAGACGTAAATTGTGGTTAAATCTTCCTCTTAGGAAATTTGCGTATCTCTCATAATTTTTGTGTAATGAGTCGTAAACATCAAAATGTGCAATTCACGGTTTTATGTACGCCACTAAAACCACCTGACATACCAAACCGAAACAATTTACAGTGTATAACCATGTTGTAGGCAATGGTTTGACATATTTAAAAACCAAAAAGATAAATTTTTTGAATTTAATAAAAAAACTGTATTTTAAAAATAAGATTTAAAATTTTTAAAATTTTTTTAAATACAAAAATATAATTTTTTTGTTATTTTATGTGTCAAATCATAGCCTACAACATTGTTAGACATTGAGAATTTTTTTGGTTTGGTATGTCAGTTGGTTTTAGTTGCGTACTTAAAACCGTAAAGTGAAAATTTTGACTTTTACGACTCACTACGCAAAAACTATGAGAGATACAAAAACTTCCTATGATGATGATTTAGCCACAATTTATGTCTATAGTAAAAAAATATATCTGGAACAAATATAAAATTAAAAAAACCAATGTTGATAAACGAGTGCCGGCAACAATAGATGACGTCACCCACAAACTTAGAATACGATACTGTCAAAACCAAACCATAACTGACAATTATTGACAGTTTTATCGTGAGAAAAGCTTAGAATAAGCTCCCAGTACAGCAGCGAGACCTCAAGAGTTGAGGATAAAGTATTCTGCGAACCGTGAACTATACCGTCTCGTATAGCATCTGTGGTGAGGCTCAAGTTCTCAGAATGTTTTAGAAACGTTGTTCCGTAGGTAAACTTCCAGGACTCAGCCATATAATATGGGCATAGTCTCTCTGAACAGCTGAGATATTTCCTCTTTTTTGAAGTCACGGGGCGCTCTGCAAATATGCCCTCAATACCCCCAAACACTTAGTTGTGACGCAACCACTACTGGTCGTACAATAGCAGGAAACTTCTCTCAAACCCTATACACAATTGAAAACTTTAGCATTGGATTTTACGATAGCTTTCACTATATTGCTTCTTATGGGGTCGTGCACAATGGCATCGCCAAACGTAAAGTGAAGCAGCATTGATTTTACGTTTCCAATACACCGAAAACCTTAAGTCATAGTTTGCAAAGAACAGCTGATTATGTACGTTATATAAAACAAATCTTTATTTCTGAGAATCGTTTTATTCTCCAGTACTAAGATTTCATGAAAAATGTAACAGGTATGGTTTAAATGTATTCGGGAAAATTTGCAAACAGAAATTGAGAAATATTTGTAGATGAAATGAAAGTTTTGTTAATAGATAGCGTTGCTCTTGTTCTGCAAAATACTATAATAAATGGAAAATATTTAAATAACTGGACTTAATACCTTCTCGAAATTATGACAAATATGTAAAGTCTTATAGCACAATTTTTGCGTTTCAAAAAACGGATTCTAAAATCTTTTTTAACTGTCGTTACTTTAACTTTACGTTGGTATTGTGTATTGACCAAATACTAAAAGTAACGGAAGTGTAAAGTCAAATGCTAAAGTAAACAATTGTGCACAGCCTTTTACTGCGAGCACCAGAACTAGGTGAGCAAGTGTAGCAATCTTCTCTCCCTACTAGAGGAACAAACACGTGAAGGTGACTTCTCTCACCCGAGCAGTCTGACCTTCAGGATGTCCCGTTACTATGCTTGGTGGGAGGCGAGAACTCGTAGGGCCGAAACTGTACACCTCTCTCGAATGACAACCAACTGCTCACCAATTCTTTCTCTATGGGGATAGCAGTTGGTTGTCATTCGAAAGCCGTTTATAGATACGGCCCTTAACGATTGCACCAACCACGGCTCCATACAAACGATGTAACACACGTGTCACGTGAATGTACTAAAGATTTATTGAAATACGCGCTGTGAATGACGGAAGTCCATAAGAAGATTAATTTCCCACTTAATTACATGTTCAATTCTGTACCTCACAGGAATAGGACACTATGTCACAAAATTGATATTTTTCAGGAGAGCCGTTTGAAGAGTGTGATTCACTAGTGAATTAAGCTGTTTAAGACCTAAAGACGTTGTTTTTGACACAACACAGACTTCGTGTTGTATACCATTACAGTAAGATGTGCATTACGAGTAAAAGTGGACATAGTGTCTTATGCCTCCGAGATACAGAATTATCTATTCGTTGACATTTCATTCGGCAAGTCTTTCCTATCACCAGAAACACAAGTTCTCAGAAAGTCATTCTTATAGTCGACTGGATGACTTGCAGATCTGTGAATTAACCTACCATCACCCTTACGTTCTACCATCCATTTATGGCGGCCCTGACTGAGACGCCGAGTGGACTTTCATCTTGTCAGAAAGCCAAGAAACCAAGAAAGAAACAACAAGAGCGAGTGCAGAGGCGTGTTATTGAAGCCTAGCTTCGAGACAAACAAGAGTCTCGACCAGATCTGTAGCAGGAAGGAGTAGAGCTGGAGGAAGGGAGAGCCACGGCTGGCCCGGGTACTAGGTCCTGCAGGACTCTGTGGCAGGGTGGCAGAGGGGTGGGGGAGGTTGTGGTGATCGATACTCGGTCCATGTGTTGTCTGAAGTGGCCCGGGTAAACATTGTCGTGGCATGTCAACTCCAGCTGACCCACAAACTCGTCGTGTTTGTTCTGACAACCCTGCTCCTCTACCTGCAGGAAAACAAGGACATTTACAAGCAGCACTGATAACTACACCTCCTCTTATCTTCATGCCCCACCTCTTCAGCTGTACACGTGTACCGCAAGGCAAACGTCAGCTGATTGACGATGCTTGATGTGCACGGCCGTCGTTAGTATGTACTGGGACATGTCTCGAGTTGGGCAAACTGTTTTATGGATTTCTCATCATCAGCTTTCTAACATCTAGGCTTTGCCCTCGTTAAGATTCTCTTTTGAGCGAATCTCAAGGGCGTTCAAATCGGAAAAAATCATTATTTGTTATTTGTATGAGAAAGTGTTAGTTCTATATACATTACCTGGAAGTTCAATTTTTTTCTTACGAATAATATTTAGACCAGCCATTTGTCCAACAATGGCCTTGCAAAGTCAACATTTTCACGCTTTTCCTTCATATAAACAATTAACAAAATTACTATAATATTTGACATTGAAACTACATGTCACGGGCTACGGGTTAAATTAAATTATAAATTTCAAAATAGTTTTGTACTTAAACAAATTCAAAAAATAGCCAAAAATTTTCAAATTCTAAACTTAACGAAAGGAACAATTAACACGCAGTTAAAATACAGACCTGCTGTTAGTAATCAAAACCATCCTTGAATGCTATTCGTACGCAGGTAAATTTTAAAAATGTTCCACAGTTGTAAAATTACACGTATTATGCCTGAAGCTCTACTTATTTAACACCCGGGTTTGGCAGCACCTTTTTTTATACAAGTCACTACAGGTTCATGAATGCTATAAGGAAGACGTTAAATCTGCTGGAAAAAGAAACAGTTTCACAATTTTGTATTTGTTCAAATACTGCTAATTTATTCTGCGTTAAATGATAATGTAAATTTCCGCAAATTAAAGAAAAATATTTGATTTCATAGGTTTTCGTGTAAAAATGTGTCAAAGCCACGTTTTATCTTCCTCTGCTTCTCCAAATAATAGAAAATATTTTTTTTCTCAGAAACGAGGAATTTTACAGTGAAAGTGTAAACACTGAACTGCTTCAGGTAAACTTTTGTTCAAGCGGACAGAAAGGATTTTTTATTAAAAAAAGCTTGCCGAAATAACCCGAAACTAAATTGTCATTTATTAAAAGATTTGACAAGTATTTAAAATATAATAGTATGACAAAGTACAGTTGATTCAATTGAGTGATTATACTTTCATTGCATACAGTTTAATTTTCTGTGTTTGTAATAGTTTGTAGTATTTGTACTAGTATATAACTGTCAAATTACCACTTTTCCATGTATTTTCACGTAAGATAAAATATTAATATTCTGAACATGGTTAAAGCAACATTTCTTTTAATGTCAAAAAAACTTGAGCTATGTTTGGTACTTATACAAAATTACAATTATTTGAGCACTATTTAGTTTCGTCTGCGATTAGCGCTATAAATTTCTTAGATTATTTGTAGTCGAAGTATACGAAAATATGTTAAATACGAAGAAAGGTCTCTAGAAATAGTAAGTCCAACAAAGTGTACAACATTTCCTTCCAAACACGGAAAACGAAGTAAAAATTAAGAATGTAGTATTTGCAAGTAAATGATAACTTCTCACTAGAACAATGAGCAAGCGGTTTTGTCAAGTCTAGCAACTAGTTTTTCACGTGTAGCGTTTATTGAAATTCTTTTCTGCGTTTAATTGATCTTAGTATTATACAACACAATGATTTTGTCGAGTCATAAAAGCTTTAAGCGTATAACATAAAACGTTGAAAACAGCGTTTATATTAAAATTAAAATAAAAAAATTAAATTTATGTAGTTGTGACGCAAGTTTGCAGACTTGAATTCGTACAACAAAATTTAATATTAATCAGTAAGCCGAAGAGTGCAGGTTATTGATGTGAATAATAAAGTAAATACAATGATTAACATTGCAGGAATTTCATAAAGTACTTTTAAAATAAGTTAAATTTTTTGAGTAGGGCATTCAATACACATATAATTTCATGACATAAACTAGGTTAATTTTGCACACAAATATACACATTTTTTGGGAAAGTCTAGTTAAGATTGAACAATAACATTATGATACAAAATTTTACCAAGAGTTTAGAGTTCGTGAAAGACGTCTATTTCCTTACTTATCTATTGAATACATAAAAAGGAAAAACTTATTCCTTCCTATTCGCTCCGTTTATGGATAGAGGTAAAGTTCTCTTACATACTTCAACAAATTCTGAGAACGGTCCATAATTATTTTGTCACTGAAATATACTTTTCATACGCCGTCAAGAACTATTTCGAAGGAATTTCTGGAGGTTCTTACAAAAATGTTACACATTTAGTGCAACTATTACTTTCACCGCAATCAGTAAAAATATTCCCCAACCTTCATATGAAAATATGTTTTTCTTTAATTTTTAATAATAATTACGGCACATACTTATATGATTTAGTGAAATATTGTATGTCTTCGTTATTCCAGTGCCATGTCATCTCAGAAAACCATGAAGCAAGAAAAAAATATATAGGAGAAAAAAAACAAGCCGAACTGGCTGTTGCCAACATAAACATAAATAATAAAAAGTGATAGCCACTGTGACAATTGTGGTCCAACGGAAACGGTAAATCTACCTGATAATTCGGTGCACAGGAAAAAAGAAGTACTTTTACAAAAAGGTTTTCTGGAAACCAGTTTCCAAAAACGTTTTTGGTAACACTACTAAGTAATTTTGTAAAATTTACAAAAAACTTGTATTTTTACAAACTTCTTTATATATTTACAAATATTTCTGTAAATATACAAACAAATTTTGCATATTTACAGCTAATATCAGGTTAAGTTTACAACACTTTTTTGTAGTGTTACAAAAAAGATTTTTGGAAACTAGTTTCCAATTTTTTTTTTTGTAAAATTACGATTTTTTTTGTAAAATTTGTCAGGTCTCCTAGGCTAATTTTGTTTCAAATCGAAAAAATTTGCTCATTGACGTTTATTTTACTAGTTCGTAAAGGTGTTTACAATATTTGTAACCACTTTAAAAGGTTTCCAACATCTTACTTTCATTACCTGACTTATTACATTCTGAGATTAGTTTACAAGATTTTCCTTGTAAATGTACAAATTTTTTTACAGTGTGTTTATTGTCGAGACGAAGAAAAATAAGCCATCGTAAATCAGCACCAAGTGGTCTCTGGGAATTTTCTCTACTAAAATATTGATGAGGAATGTCAGGTCTGACCCGGGATTGGAAGCTACACGAAACCACGTGACTTGTCTCTACACTGTTGTGGTCGTAGGGACTCACCACACACTACACTCGAGTTT
This sequence comes from Medauroidea extradentata, assembly GCA_003012365.1. Lineage (NCBI taxonomy): Eukaryota > Metazoa > Arthropoda > Insecta > Phasmatodea > Phasmatidae > Medauroidea > Medauroidea extradentata. The sequence goes on from PNEQ01128084.1 coordinate 6,987, forward strand.
AATTTGCCACTGAACAGCACATCAGACAAACTAACACGAGATAACGTTATTCTAGATGTTTGCTGGATTAGTTTCACACGTATGCCTGAAACTCTATGTAACTATCCTTGTGCTAGTAAAACTACATACACACAGCCAACCCCTGCCAGTGCAATATTTGAGTTACGTGTGCCGCAGCGCAGTTTGTTTTTACGAGCACCTACCGAGTAACGGCATCTTCGACCTCCGTTATCGCTACGCCACTGCCAGCCAGAGTAACTGATGGTTCAGCTTCACACTCAGACCATCTCCGTGGTGCTGTGGTCAGCATTGATTTCTCTGGTCTGGAGGTTATGGGCTCAATTCCCATGGATCGTGCACCTATAAATTACAATGTGGTTGTTGTGTCTAGAGTAATTACAGGTAACAAATACATGCCTTTCCTGTAGACAAGAGCAAACTTCGTCATTAGCTTGTCAACAGACAAAAAATGTCTGTGTTTATTTATTTGCATATCTCTATAAATTATGTCCTAATAATTCTCTCATTTGCTTACACTTTATTTGCCACAACATAAATTATATTTCCGTAAAGAAAAATAGCATTTAAAATTTTACTACTTTAGAGTATTTTTCCCTAAAAGAATATTTTTATTAATCTTGCGTTCCAGTTAACACAGTTTAATATTAATCTTAATGTTAAAGTTATTTCCAATGTGTTATATTATCTACCGTACATGCCGCTTGTGGAACAATGTTAAAAGATAGGCTACCAGTTTCGAAGCTTATTATGATATCTGTGGACTCCCTCCCCTCTTGCCCCTTCATATCAAACCATCACCTTGTACACAGTAAAAAAAATTTACATTTACAAGGAAAATCTTGTAATCTAATATCAGAACATTATTAGTCAGGTAATAAAAGTAAGCTGTCAGAAACCTTTTAAAGTGGTTATAAATATCGTGAACATCATAAGGAACCAGCAAAATAAATGATAATGAGCAGATTTTTCGATTTTAAACAAAATAAACCTAGGAGAACTCTCACACTTTACAAAACAATTCGTAATTTTACATAAAAAATTTGTTACACTACAAATAATTTTTGTAAAGTGAACCAGATATTAACTGTAAATATGCGAAATTTGTATGTAGATTTATAGAAAAGTTTGTAAGTATACAAAGAAATTTGTAAAAGTAAAAGTTTTTTGTAAATTTTACAAATCGTACAAAACTTTTGTGGAAACTGATTTCCAGAAAAACCTTCACTGAGAAAAGAATTTTTTTGGTGCAAACAAAATTTGTTTCACTCAACCAAATCATTTGTTTCTATAGGGGCAACGAAATGTTTGTTTGCTCGTACCAAATTATTTTGTTCCCTCGATTTGTTTGAAGCAAATAAATTAATTTTGTTAGCAGTACCAAATATTTAGTTGGTCATAAAAATATTTCGTTGGACATACGAAATGCGCATACAATATTTTAAGAACTAAAAAAATATATTTTACTAATTTAAAAATTTTCTGAAATTTTAAGCCTTAAAAAAAATTATGGCCGGGCAGGGATTTCATCCATTACCCCTTCACTCCCCTTTTTCTGTTCATGACCTAAACAACAGAGCTACGAACGTTTCTGTGATATTGAGATTGTTATTTGTATAGGAATAGTTGGGTATAATATTAAATTACGATTGTACTGCTTTACTTTCAAACATGTTTGTTTTCCGTCTGCGAAAAGGTAAACGACATCAAATAATATTACCAATTTATTGCCGTGCACCACAGCACAAGAACGAGACGTGCAGCTGCGGTGTTTTTCAAGTTTATAACATTTTCTTGTGTGATCGATCGAATTAACCACTTTGAAATTGTTATAGCTAAAGTTAAGATACTTTAATAATGCTGATTAACAGTTTAGACGTCCTACTTGTCGCACAAACTTATATTTTGAAAGTCAAGGTATAAAGTGTTCGCCATCTTGTCGCTCACGCACGCCAGCCCGCCATCTTCCGCAAGTCAACCAAATGGATTTAGTTTCGCCAACAAAATAATTTAGTCCATCGAAAAAAATTGTTGGTTCAAAGCACATCACTCATAACTAACAATATTATTTTGTTGACTAGTTGTAACAATATGTTTGTTTACACAAAATATTTGTTTGACGTCCTAGTAACCAAATATACGTTTGGCACAAACAAAGTGCGTTTAAATGAATAATTTGGTCAAGAGAAACAATTAAATTTGTTTGGAGGACTCCAAGCTTGGTCTTACCAACAAAATATTGTTTAGTTGAAGCAAACATCACCCAAACAAATATATTCAGTATAATGAAACAATTCTTTCTCTCAGTGTTTTTGTAAAAATACAAAAATTTTTTTACTGTGTATGAGTTACATTTCCTGTCGCTCGTATTGTGCCAGGACTGTAATATTTCACCCGTATCCCTCGGGGTGGGGGGGGACCCTCACCCCCTTTATTGGGAGAATTCAGTGTTACTTTACAACACTCCCGAATTCGGGACAACCAAACATTTTTCATCGAAGTACTCAAAAGTCATGGTTACCGTAGTTCAGTGTCACGTGCAATGTAACCTGGTAATAAAGCATACGAAACTAAAAATGTTAAATGGTTCCCTCCGAACAAAAAAATAAAATAAAAATGTGTGCTACCCTGTCTGTGACCTTGGCACATGATTGGCGAGAAGGGGATGTCGTCACACAGGAGATAACACGTCTTCAGGCGCTGTCCCTCGCGGGCTAGCAGGCGATTAATTACCACCCCTCCTCTCCTTCATCCGTCTCTCTGATGATGCGAGGTGATTAATGAGTGCAGAGAGGAAGGCAAGAAGTACACTTCCTGTCAGTCACTAGGCCAGGACATTATCTGTGCTGTATCATAACAACACAATTACTCAGCCCCTGGCATTACCCCCGCCCGCATTACATAGTCTACATTACCGACATACGTTCCCAGCAACAAACACATCATATGTCTATAGTATAGGCGTGCCAGAAAGCTGCGTGGATAAGAGAAGCCCTCGCTGGGCACATAAACTAAGTTGTAGCGTTTTTACGGGCAGTTGTTATTTATACTAAAATGTATACTGTTATTTACGCGAGCGCAAAACAGCGAATGCAAGATACGTTTATTACTGTTGGGTTGATTTGAATGATAGGAAATGGGTTGGGTAAAGGAGGGGGACAACAAATCACAATTCCTGCCCGGCCGAAGGAAAGCCTAGATCAGTCGCTGGCCATAGTAACAGATAGGGTGCAGCCAGATAAGTATATGTATGCAGATTTTGCAAGAATTGTCATTATTTTTCCGTCTCTTCGTATTTGTGAAAGTTTTCTCCATCCTATCGTGAAATAATACATCAGTAATGGTTCGGTAGTTTTTTTGCCTCCCTTAGGTCATCATAAGCACACCTCTAAACAAAACATCAATGCTTAAATATTATTGAGTGATTTAACTTGATACAGATAAATTTTAAACCAAAACATTATGTGTATTGTTTTAATTTCTGCTAGGCGTCTCGGATGAAAGATCAAACCTTAAGGGCGCGGGATACAGCAATTTTCATCACAATGTTTTTAATTTCTTATTTTAGACACAAAATGTGACTAAATTTTACTGTTATGTAAAATTGTTTATCTCTCTTAGTTTTTGTGTAATGGCTTGTTAAAGTCAAAATTTTCATGTTTTCGTTTTATGGACTACACTAAAACCAACTGACATACCAAAATTAACAAATTCACAGTGGATAAAGACATCGCGGGCTATAATTTCACGTACACAATTAAAAAGAATAAAAACGTATTGTATTTAAATAAATTTTTAAAAATTCTATATTGTTTTTAAAATACTACAATATTTTATTTTGAGGTTTAACATAGCTGAACTTGTAGCGAACGACATCGCTATTCACTGTGAATTTTTTCAGCTTGGTAAGTGAGTTGGTTTAAGTGTCATTCTTAAAACTGAAACTTGCACATTTTGGCTTAAACAAGCCACTACGCAAAAACTGTGCCAGATAAACATTTTTTTAAAAGCAAAATTTAGTCTAATTTTTTCCTCAAACAAAATAAAATATCTGGTACAAATATAAAAATAAAAACAAGGTGGTGAAAACTGTTGTACACCGCGCCCTTAACTATTCCCCTGCGTGACAGTTTTGAAATGGTTGCGGTTCTGTCAAAGCGACTATTATCTACGCAGAGCCTGGTAGCGATCCCCGACCTCTGATTGCGCTAAAAAGTGTTGCTTATCGGCGGTAAGTCGTGACAGTTACGACAGTCGCTGGATCGCTATGAACACAGCCAGTCGTACCCGCTATCCCAGAGCAACGTAAACTAGCGGTCATATCCGTGGTCGCGACACGGAAACAACATTACCACTTGACTGCGCTGCCTGCCGTAAAAACCCAGCTCCGACCAAACATTTCCCGATACACAGCGGCGTTTTATGTCTTTACTGTCCCGACCTTCTCTTTCCAATAACACCGCTCCTGTACGAGACGAGGAAGCTCTCAGCTCTGCAGTTAATGTTTCCTTGTAGCTATTGAGTCTTCTTCACGGCCTATTTAATACTGCACTGTACAACTATAGTGACCAGTGACTCAAAACGAGGGAAACCTGTTTTTCGCGAAAAGAATTTTGCCTCACTTTGTTTCCGTGCCTTGTGTTACATTTGCAATTCTTCTTCGTAGTCAGTGATTTGATAATTTAACTCTCACGAGCCTTGGGATTCTACCGGCGAATCACAGACGTATGTTGTTGCAGGAACGTTATTGTGATTGGCTCAGTCAAATGAGATACGGCTTTTCACACAGACACGCTGCCAATAACCATGAAGCAGAACTGCAGATGTGCACGTAAGGCGCTGGAACAAACTGGGGCAAAATTCTTTTCGCGAAAAACAGGGGTCCCTACTCATTACCTGTTAGTTAATTACGTCAGTCCACCGCCTTTTTCTTACGGAGATAATAAGTTATTTCATAATTACCTGTGGATATTACATGTTCCGACATATTAGGTGCTTAAAAATATTAAATAAATGTATGATAGAAATTCAAACATTAAAAAAAAATTTTTTTTAAGCGACTAATTAGTAACTCAGTTTATTCTGCTCAAAATCATTAGAATTGTTAAGTTGTGAAAATTTTTGGCGTGTTATTGCTATGTTTAAAATTTTCATGTTTATAATCTTAAATTATATGTCTTAAGTTTTGTGCTATGTATGTTAAATTATTTGGCTATGTTCTCTACACCATTGTGGTAAACACTCATGTGAGGATCAAATTGAGGATAAAATGTCTTTGTAGACTATGCATGCATGTGTGTATGTATATGTGTTTTAGCAATGAAAGTAATAATGAAAATAAACAAGCTACTGTAAAAATTCAAGACCAATTATTTTAAGGGAATAGGGTTTTTGAAAATTAGATACCGCGATGGTGGATGGTCAGACGTCTCGACTCTAACCTAGGAGATCCGAGTCCAATCCTCGGCGGGTTCATTCCCAGATTCTTTGGCATGTTTAAACGTGGCGGACGTTGCTGTTGGTTACCGGTTTTCTCGGGGAACTCCTGTTTCCTCCACATCTCTCATTCTGTTGCTGCTCCACACTCACCTCACCTCGTATATTCCTCGGGCCGGAGGGCGACAGGTATGTCTCGCTAGTCGAGCAGCCGGTCCAACCTTCAACCGAGCCTTCTCTCATACACACTGTGACTCTGCCAGAAGGCGGCAACACGTGGTGGATTTAGTTTCATATTTTAGAAAATTAACTGTAACTGTCGATATTTTCGTAGGGAAGGGGGTTGCTAACAACTCTATAATTGATCATCTGACCACCTCGTCCGGATGCACACAGGAAAACAGACCAGATATTAAACTGAATGTTTATTTTGTAAAACGGTCACTGTGTTTACCTGCTTGAAGTTATTTGTCTTGATAACAAAACTGATAGCACCAACAGTATTCCTGAGACAGTTGCACGTACAATTTTAAAACGGCAGCTACAGAACACGTGTTGATGTTATTTTATGTCATGCCATAATTAAGTAGAAATCATGTACGGATCCCGCGATGAATTTTAGGAGTGGTGAATTACTGAAGAAAGACACTTCTGAAATTATTGGAAAGGAGATAGAGCCACGGAGAGTCTACACTTCTTTCGCGAGATCGTCTGAATACTTTCCTGTAAATAAACCAATGTCATTCCGTAATAGGCTAACACCAAGATCACTCTTATAATCGTTACATTGTACACTAATGTTTGTATTTTTTCAAGCTCTTTAGTTACCATAAGAAAGAAACACGGTAATTTTAATGATTTCCTTTATGTAGTTGCAGTAAAACTCTACAGAGCCAAGTTTAAAAAAAAAAATTTAATACACATTACGCATCTTAAAATGTGCATTGTCTAACAATTTAAATAATATACCTAGTATGCATCTTCTTAAGATCACTGCCTGCCTATGCCGCTAAGCTGTGAGTGTGTCTGCAGAGTTTTAGCAAACATAAGTTTATACGAAAAACATCGCAAACTATGTATGCTTAGGAAGTAAGCATTCAGAAAACTTTACGGGTATGTATACACATTTCAATTGATCCAGTAAACATTAGAGCACATTTTCTCGCGGTTGAATATGGCGAAAATGTGTGTTTTAAGGTACCTTTGGTTTAAGAAAATATTGGCGAAGAATATCCAAAAACGTATAGTTGTGTGCAATACACACTTAATGTGTTGATAATGATAAATTTTCAGCCCGGAGGCTAGTTTGGACCTCAGGGGCCACCCTTGAGGCAAGACTCGCCGAGGGTAAACCTGCGGTGGTTCGACATTGTCTTCCGTAGTATGGGTATGAGAGGACAACATTACACCCAGTACTGAACCCTGGGAGGTAACCTCGGCCAGGAATCTAACCCTGGACTTTGTTCACCCAGCCAGGAGTACTGACCTCTCAGATAATATATCGAGCATCTTATATACCACGTTGTAATTAAGTAATAGGACCACCACGGAATGTCTTACAGACGCGATCTATCGGAGTGATGTTAGTGACTTGCCTCTGGAGCCAGGAATGAAGAGATTTTGGCCAGTACTTTACATTTAGTTCTTTAGCGCTGGTGAGGGGTGAAATGATGTGAGTATGGGGCAACACCGGAATGAATGGGCGGGGGAAACGGGAGATCCCCGAGAAAACCCGCTGACCAGCGATATCGTCCGGCACGGTTCCCAGATGTGAAAATCCAGGGGGTCCAACCTTGCTGACGATCTAACACAGATATCCTAGGAGGATGGCGAGTGCTCTATCTACTCCGCCAACCACGAGCCCAACACGCACATTAGTAAGCTCAACTGAGGCACCTTCTTATCAACAGTATTTAAACAGTGTTTAGAATAAATATAAAGTGTTTGTCACTGTTGCTCCGAGTACCAACACTCCACAGCTCAGTTAAGGCCATGATCGTTCGTTTATTTCAAACAATTGCAAATAACTCGAATATTTTTTAAACCAAATGCTGTGAAAAAATTTGAGACCATGTACAGTCATACGATACACAATTTCGCAAGAGTGATTTCTTTCTTTTTTTTTTTTTTTTTTTAATAATGTAGCCTACCGTTTGCTAGTAAAAAATTATTTTGCTTCATCTTGGCTTATTTGACAACAAAGTATGTGATATTTCAGGGGCAAAAATCTAAAAATCCTTTTGGTGTATTGCAACAGAAAAATCAGATAGAAACGATGATATATAAGTGTTAAAACTGTAAGAACGAAATTTTTATATATGTACTAATTTGCGTATTTTTTTTCAAAACCACTGCAAAACTAAAAAGCGGGGGCCTTTAATGTGAAACGTCCCTTGGGTGGCAGAAATAAAGGAAGATTGGGAAAATGTCGGCCCTTCTTACTTGAGCTATCGTGTTTGTCTGCCAGGCGTACATAAGGCAGTATTCCTTATAGACTCAGCAAACCGAGGTGATTACTAAACCAAAGAATCATTAATTTAAAACGGTGGATTTAGTGTTAGGGTAATGCAGTGCTGAAAAACATACTTACGAATTTCAGTAAGCAATTAAATAAATCCCTCGTATCAGGTTATTAATATATGAAACTGAAAATTTGCAGTTATGATAGTGTCAACGTAACTCTGGTAATTTAACTTTTCGAAACGTTAATTATCATCTCATAACCTAATTCTGTAACATGTATTAACCTAGTACAGCGTAAATCTTGAAGGTAAAAATTCTTAAGAAACAGTAAGTATAAAGCATTTTGCAGATTTCATTTATTTTACAAAGTAATGAGTTGAATAAGAATAAAATTGGTGTAAGTGAATTATATATTTCTATGTTACTGTATTTTCGAACAGCACCTTCCATTAATTCATTGCCGCAGTTGATTTGTACGAGGGCCTAGTACAGGTCCAAATTCGTGGTCATCTCGGAAGTTATAATTTTATTGGACTAGTTTTGTGTTTTGGCATGATCCTTGTAGATTGCTACTGGTCGTGGAGATTTAATGGAAAACCAGGGTGGTTGTATTTCTGCATGCCGGGGGCACTGCACTAAGGGACATCGCCTCGCGCGAAATGTGGGCTAAGTAGGGCATGAGGGCTGAAAGCTTTATAAGGGGGCTGCCCTCCCCCTGGCGTTGATGTCGTCGGTCAGAGGCAGTAAGAAAAGAGCATGGAGACAGCTATCCGGAACACGTATGTTAACTTTACTTTTATGTTAAAATTGACGATAAGAGAAATTAATGAACAAACTAAATTCAGTGTGGTTGCGGACAATTCAAACGTCTGGAAAAGTATATAAAGATCTGCTAAATATTAAATGTTGTTAGATGGTAAATATTAGAAACCGATAATTTCATTTGTGTCTCCTATATGGTAAATTAAGAATAGTAATAATTCAGCTAAAGTTTTTTTTTATCAATTCTAGTCAAAATTTTGTAAATCTTATATTATTGTATTACATTCTCAAAACGAATTTTTAAGTCTCAAGTATTATTTTGATAGCTAACCTGTTTTACAGTATTGTACACCCCTCGCAAGTTCTCTACTTCTGGAAGTAGTCACACTCGTGACGATATTGCATGGTGATGTTACTGCTTTAAATAAGAAGTTCAATTGTGATTAGTTTGTCGACTAAGCATGGCGCAGCTCTCGGTCCTTTGACACACAGCCCGAAAAGGAAAACACACACACATTAAAAAATTAGTGTTCAAGCTATGTAACTCTTCTATTTGGAGCACATGGAAGTATACAGGATAACCCAGGACCAAGAGTATTAATTTTACGTTCTGCTAAGTTATAAAAAAGCAAGGGAAATGTGTTTGCAATTTATCCGTTAAGTGAACTATATTCGTAGTAATCCTGCCCTAAAAGTTGTATTAAAAATTTAATTTATTTAAATAAAATAATATTTGGTGTTACCCTGTATTGACATTATTCAGACTGTCATTGCTTTAATAAGAAGTAGTGGTATTTTATGGAATATTTTAAGAAATTTGATGTAATGGGCAATTTTATATATATATATATATATATATATATATATATATATATATTATAATACTTCCTCTATAATTAGCTTTGCAGACAAATAGTAAGAACATTTTCTATATACGCTTTAATATGCTATCATCGCACAAAATTATCACACTCTTATCTGAGTCAGCCGCTATATCAATGAAAAAACTAAATTATAAACTTATAAAATGCGTAAGTACTATTACATATTTATTGGACTACATTGCCTTGAAATCAATTTTTCATCTTAACATGGTTCAAATGTAGTACATACTTAATGTTTAACATTTACCTGGGTAGTTTATAGTAAATGTTTCAAATAAACGTATACAAATACGTTCGTTACAACGTTGAAGTCCAGGTGTGAAAGTAAAAAAAAAACTGAAATTCGGCAACTTATTTTTTTCATTGTGCGTATAAAGTGACGTAACACGCGTGGTGAATTTCGTCGCAGATATTTGTTCCGTATCAGTGCAGGTAACTATTTTACTGCGGAACAAATTCATGCACCGGAAATCACCGTACATGTTAAATGGTTGCTTTATAAATGTGAGAAACGTACGCTGCTGGACTGCTGTTTTGCAATTTCCCCATTTCGGCTTTGAAAATCCCGTAATTAACAAAAACCGCATTTGGCGCAGTTTTATGTATCTTGCAATCGTTCAAAAAAAATTCAATGTCCAAATAAAAAGGGCATATTTGGAATTGTATGCTATATATCTCTGTCCTAGGTAATGGTGGTTGGTAACAATGATCCCACAAGCACGCCAATAAGCGCAATGTGCGGCGAAGTAAGCAACTTTATAGCCGAAAATTCTGAAACGCAATTACAATTTAGTGTTATGCACAAAAGCACTTCTCTCTACCAACTTCAAACGACAAAACTTATTTGATAAATTGTTTAATGTAATGTATTCACAACATAACAAGCAATAACATATTTCTGTAAAACTAGTTACATAAAAATAATGGTCATTGTTTAAATTCTGTACTTTCTTACGGGGTATCTGCAAAGCGCAGTTAATCCTGCAGACATTTATTTTTCGAATTATTATTTACTGTATTTTTGTGCGTGCAGCAAGTTTTGTTTATAAATTTTTGGTACGCATATATTTTCAAATATGTATACAATACATCGCACTCATGTCTACACATGAAAAAAAACTTTCTTTAGTATAAATTTTTACAACTTTAATTATTTACGTTATGTAGCCATAACCAACACACACAAATTTCCGCATACGTTAATACTATATACATGACCAAATTTACTAGCAATATTCTGAAGAAATTACTAAAATTTTGTTAAACAAGTAAAAATATTTTAAAACCTTGAAAATTATATGTGATCATGCGGATAAAATACTACGAAATTTTCACCATCTTCAATTCAATTATGTTACTGATTTCTAGTCGAACATATGTGTGGACATATTTTACGGCAGTTTATCCCTACTGACAGCTTTATATCAGTGAATTAATTACTTGAAACCGCTCAGAGTTTTTTTCCCGTTGGCTGTAGTTATCAGAACTAATAGAAAGATAAACCTTGGAATATGGAATTAAATAACAAGTTCACTAAAGTTAGGCGATGAAAACAATCCCTGACTCAACCTTAACATCAACACAAACGTCATAAAAGCTAAAAACCAGAAATTACTGCTATAATAAACTAGACTACTTCCAGTTGTAAGGGTGCAAATGAACCTAACAAATTACAATTGGCCACGAAGCTCTCAAAATGTGACAGAAAATATTTATTTAGTTAGACATGTTATCGTCTAAAAATGGTGTACCTGGAACTGAAAAAACTACTTAAATCTCAGATTGCATAACTAAATCTCTAAATATGAAATATTACCTAAATGGTTCAAGTAGTACACGAAATATAAAAAAGGCCGTTATTAGTTTATGTCGTGGCATCTTTCTAAATGCTGACCAAGAACACTATACTGAACTAGAATGAACGATTGGCTTGTTAACTTAAAAATATATATTGTATACGACCCGTCTGGTAGAATTTCGAAGCATGGAAAAACAGTCCACGTCGTTTGTAAATGTCAACGGTACGTTAATCATACCTAAAATATTGAACTGTTAAAATTTAAAATTTAGTTATAACAAGCAAACTAGTTCTCTACACATGACGAAAAAGTATTACTGTCAAGTTATCTCACTAATGTGGTTGACCGACAATGTTGAACCGGATCGAAATCAAAATTTCAAATATGATGAACTGTCCAATTTTGAAAACAATAAATCCAAATGTTTTCAAAATATGACAAAACGTTATTGATAGTCGTATAGTTCTCGGTAGCAAAATGTCGTATCTCAAGCGTAGAACTGTTAAATTGAAAACTTGTATTACAATTTCAAACTCCTCGAAATAAGACCACAAAAATTATTTATTATTTACGTACTCCCGTTCAAAAATGAGCACAAACGACAAATATGTCCATTAATTTCAAAGCTTGGCTTACGAACTACAAATATTAAGTTCGGTTATAATCGGCCCACAATTTCTCCAGAAACAACTAAATAATTTTATTTATTCATGTCGTGATATCTTACATAATGATGGGCCTGCTACAATATTCTGTAAATAATTCAATTTGGTTCAAATGGTTGCCAAATTGAAAATAATCACTCTACATAAACAAGTGTGGTAACCTTACTAAGTAACAAATGTGTACCGAGTAAAATGTAAAGTGGTCCATGTGTTCAAACATTAAAGGGATACACTAACGTATAGACACAAACACACACACACAAAGCCATACTCACCAGAATGAAGGCGACTTCTATAAGCAGACATAAAAAGGGCATCACTTGAGTGAGACAGAATCAAATGATATATCTGATGAATATTCACGATGTGTTTAATTCACATGTATTGTTTTTAGGTTGGTATAATGAGTGATCAGAATCTAGATTACAAACTTTTCATGAGCATGTAATTTAAAACTGATTTAACTAATCACCTGGTCAAATATATTAGTTCAAATGGGCACAAATTAGCTAAAGATGGAAACTATCATCATCCCGACATTCATTGATAGAGAAAATAAAAACAATTCTTGAAAAGGTAACTACAAAAAAAAACTTTCTACCAGGATTGAAAGTTAAATACAAGTAATTGATTGGAAAAAATCGGGTAGCATAAAACAATCGCGGGGAAATGTAAGAAATTAATTGTTTTACTTCCACAATTATACTATAAATACACAGAGCAATTATGTTCGTGTAATACAGATTTTTATCAAACTAGAAAACTGGGTAATATACAGAAGTTTGTTGGATGAAATTCTAAATGCCTCAGCGAAGAATGAAACATTGGTTACACTAGTAGCCATAGAAAACAAACAAGCAATGTTAAACGTGGCAGTTACAGATGCAAGATCATAAGATGGATACGCCTGAATCAGTGTGCGAAACTAATATGTCGGAGTCGCTGTTCATTCACTAGAAAGAAGACGTAAAATCTCGAGGAAAGGCAAAAAAAAAGTCTCTGACAAACACAACATGACATCCTCGAAAATAATAACACTGACTATTCTTGGCCAGATAACAACTAGGTTTTCAGTTCGTAACCTTGGATGTTGATATCGCAGAGAAGGTCCTGAAATAAAACAAATTGATTTTCAGGTTCCAAGAAGAATTTAACGACACAGAAAAATGCATGCAACTACAAACAGAAAATGTCGGACAGCATGAAGATAAATCGTGGAACACGCCTACAATGAATATTCTAGCAGCATATATTTTTGGCAGCGTCAAATAAATGAAGTGCCTAATGTTGGGGAGAGAAATGTTTATTGAACGAACCTGGGACCATTTCAATGAGACAGAATTGGCGAAGGCAAGAAGCAATAAACTTAATGAAATATCATCTGAAAAATTTAACTTACTAAAACGTTCCTTTGTCAGCAAACTACATTTTACCAACTAATCTAGACGGACTAGATCCAAAATTTACAAAAAAAAAATTGTTATTGGAGACGTAGCTATTTAGAAGTGTGTTAACAGATTTAGGTATCAAAATAGTTAACTAACTTGTTTGCGTATCGTAATTGTTCCAATCAATAACCAGACCAGTTAAATATTTAAGAAAAAGACGTTAGTAAGCAGAATGTCTTTCCTCTAGTAGGGTACTTTACAGGCCAACATAGACATTAGCAAACTGTGGGTATCAATAGTTTTGCCCCATTTCGAAATATATACATCTGACTTCACGTTAGCTGAAATAGATTATAGCAAAATACCCAGTAAACGTAATGGTTTATAACATAAGAACGCACTGGAATCCAAGGGGAAAAAGCTGTTCTAAATGCCAAGATTATTTACATTATAAATGTTACTATAGCCCACTTTACCCGGTATTATAAATAATTATTTTTAATTTTTTAATGTACTGCGTAGCAACCCAATATTAACAAATAATGTGCAGACTTATTTATAGGCAGTTAACGACAAAGCGACCACTATCTAAACATATTTCTGCCATTTCGTCTCCATCTATACTATTTTAGTTATGAAAAATTCCATGCAACTAAACACAAGTGAAATAATTATACAACTCTAAAAACTTAACTTCTAAGACCCCAATACAGTACTTTTTCAGGTTTTTTTTATGTGAAGTGTTCACTTTAAAAATGAACCGTCTGTATAAGACATTACATCGTTAGCTACAAGCAAGAGACTGTCAAGATTTGTAACACAGATTATTTATACCAGTTGGTCTTCTAATTTTTTCAACAGCTATGACAACACAAATTATATACAAGGAAGTAACAAAATATCTTAACACAAATTGGGAGCATATTCAATGACTCGATCTGACATCCTGTAATTATGAATGCACAAAGAAGATGTGACGAAATATTTTATAAAATTACGATAGAATTTGACAGTTCCATTAATTGCATTTCGTATGCTGTTGCTATTACTATAATTATTCTAAAGTAAAAAATTAATAATATATGATAATATTGTCGGCTAGGTGCAAAAAGTTGGTTAATTTTATGTGAAATTGAGTTAAAACCACAGCCGAAGTTCTAAGGGCAATATATTTGCCAGTAAAAGTTTGCAAGTACTATTACTGACGCCTGTGGCAGTTTTTTCTTGCCTTGTTTTCTTTTAAGTCCATTGGAACACTATTCTAAGCATGTAAAAGTTGGTAAGTGTACTCACCAACTTTTTATAGAAAGTATTAAAATAAACTATGCGACAGCACATTCTGGAAAAACACTGTATGTGTGAATTCAGTGCATGATAACAGAGGGAAGCCCACTATATCCCATGTTTTGTGTAGACACACGTTGTAATCAGCGCTATAGCTTAGATACTTTCTCTAATGTTTTTAATCATAAAAAGCATAAACTTGTTTTCTCCATGCTGGATTGGCTAAATATTTTCAGACTTGCTCGTTCTTCCATCCATAGTGCCGGGTAGTCTCAAAACATTGTACATGAATATGATCCCTATCTTTCAACGAAAAGAAGAATAATCTTCTACGTCTGTGCACATCTGGAGTAATTACCCAGGAATTGCACGCATGGAACAAGAGTCTTCCCAGTAGTGCCACCCAGAAGAATAATGAACCAGTGTCAGTTGTCGACGACAACTCTGAAGATGCAGATGGTGAAATATCGGAAGCTATGGTTTATTGAACCCATAAATAACTGATGGTTTGAGTATCTAATATTAATGTTATGTACATATTATGCTATTCTGTTAGGTAATATTAACTTAAATACTGTTTATAAATTAATCGCATAATTTTAAGATGATAGAACAATACAGTATATTAGTGCCTCCCAAAACTTTTTTGTTTGCAATGATCCTTGAAGTACTGTACCTTGGTTACGAAAATATTTTCATGTATTTAATGGCACAGAAAGTATTTGACCTAGTTATTTCAAAGCATTTAATTTCAAAACATTTTATATTAACTATTGAATTATCTACAACTCCACACTTATGGTCAGGAAAAAGTATGTAAGTGCCACTCAGCCCACTATTTTATAACAATGCACTTAGACTTTTCAATACACTAAATATATGTTTATAGTTACATAATGTAATTATTCAGTATAAAAAATAGACAACAAATTAACATAGTACTTTAACATTCTGATTTATCACAAGTATATTAAACTTCAAATGATAATATCTCAGTATTTCATAAACTGCAAAAAAATCCTGGTCTTGAGCCTCTCGGGATCGAACCCCTATCACCTAAGTGGGAGGCGAGAGGTCTGACACCTCGACCATCACGACCCCCGTGCTACGAAGTAAAATATTTAAATAGGCCTATTATTATGTGATCATGCTATTTACGTTTTATCCAGAGTATACTTGTTTACTTACGGCGTGTTTCAAAATAGGGAACTCATGCCAGAACTGTACAGTCTGTTACTATCACCAGAACAAATAATACACTTCTTTGAGTGTTGACTAACGGTCATGTATGGGAATTGGGTGTATAGGCCTAGCGAAACGTTTCTAGTGTTGCAACACTTGAAACGAAAAAGTTAATAGTGTATAGGTTACGCTGTTAACGTTCATTTGCAAACTGCACTGTAATAAACATCTATATTTCTACAAATTTAATTTAAACTAAATTGTCGTGGTGGGCGTTTTTAGTTTTCGGTGTGAGTATAAACGAGACTTAAACTAAAATGTGTTGGCACCACTGCACTGTTTCTCGTCCGCCCAGTATTACGTCAGACCCACTTGCCAGTTACAGTATGTCTGGCGTATGGGCAGGGGGAGGGGAGAGGGGCGAGCAGCGAGATAAGCCCCCAGGGATAGGTCGGGCTGTCTTTAACAAGAGGCTGTCCTGTGTCCGTCCGCCTTAGTGACGTTGCTAGCAGCAAGCCACCTCTCCTCTGCTGCACTTCGATCCAAGTTCCTCTGTGAAGTTTTCTATGTCCCAGTGGTCTTATCTGCCTCTTTGAAGATCTAACATGGCTGCCACTACAAACTGATCCTCCTGCGTCACGTTTTGCAAGCTACATAGGAACCTTCGGATCTGTTATTCTACCACATAAAACCTCCAATACATTATCTCTCTATCAATTATCCATAGAAAAAATTGATAAATCTTATAATTACAACTTCGTACTTGACCAAACCAAAAATTTTCAATGCTCATTGTTACTTTTAAGAATACGTTTTTTATGTCTATTTCTCCTTTCTTCGTATGAAATGTAGTTCTGATTTGACTCTGAGAACACAGAGCAAAATAAAACGCGCTTGAAAGACTTCTTTCTACTTCTGCACTTAGTTCCGACAATGACACTATACTTCATGGTTTCTCACAACTTTTCTGTTGTTCTTCTTATATGCTTTCAACATTTAAGGAAAAATACGCACTTGTTATCCAATACCTACAAACAGTGCCCCACTGATAACTTTCCAGACTTGGTTTTATCATCTATTCCGTAATTACTCTTTGTAAACTGATACAATACAGTAAAAGTCAAAAAATTGTATTTATTTCCGGAAAGCTATAATCTGAAATGTAACGTGGTAAATATAAGACGTTGTTAAACAGAAAAGCCGCCTATGTCACAGTAAAGATTAAATATATGTGTGAGTTTTTTGTTTACAGCAAACACGTCATCCTTTGGACTAACGAAACAGATAAAAAAAGGTTTTTATGGTAATATAATATTTCGGTATGCCTCCGCAATATATACGGCAAAACAGTTGATTTAGCCTCTCATGTCAACGGTTGTAAAGAAACCTAAGAGAAAAAGTTATAGTTACAGGATAAATCTATATAAACCTATTATAACGTTTCTGAACGGACCCAAACATGTATATTTGCGACTTTCAACTGGCTCTTGGCTGTCAACAATATGTATAAATACATCATAGCGGAAATCCGGGTAGACCTCGCTGGTAATCGAACATGGAATGCCTTGGTGGGAAACGAACACCCTAACCACTGTGCCCAATTCAGTTCCATCTTGCGTGTCGTGTTTCCAATCATCTATCAAGAAGGTAGCTTTGCACATGTGCTGACATACCTATATAAACAAGTTACAAATTGCGTTTTGTTAGCGCAACATTAATTCATCTTTGCATATTATAAAATGCTTCAGTACATGATCACATGGACCGAATATCTGGACAGAGTAGATTAAAGAGGAGTTCGTCCAAAATTTAAATTGTTTTAATCTTGTTTTTATATTTGTATGAAATATCGTTTGATATGTATATAGACGCTCATTGTGACTTTTCTTTGCAAAGAAAATATTTTGGCCTTCATAGTTTTTGTAATAGTGGCATGTCAAAGCTCAGCTTTGCAGAAAATACTTTTATGGTAGAAAGTAAAACCTACTGATTTACAGAAATGAAACTATTTACACTAAAGAACAATGTCACGGGTTCCACCAAGACACGTATAAATACCGCATTGATTTTTGTGTATGTTCATTTAAAAATAATGTCACATATTAGGCCATTTTTTGTTTCACAATTATTATTTTAAGAATATTAAAAATACAATGCGGTTTTTATACGTGACATGGTGTAGCTCGTGACACTATTCTTTAGTGTAAATTATTCAAATTCGTTTAATCAGTTGACTTTACTTTCTAGCATAAAACGATGTTCTGAAAATTTGGGCTAGACGTGCCAATATACAAAAAACAATAAAAGCTATCAATATGTCCACTGCAGTAAAATATAGTAACAACTATATCTCATAAAAATATAAAATTATTAAAACAATTAATGTTTTGTGAACTCCCCCTGTAATGTTTTAGCTTAGCTGACAAACCATAAGTAAATCCAATCATTAGCACCCAGCAAGAATGTCATTTCTAAAAAACACGCTGCTAACTGAATGAATAGAAGTTATGTAAGGGCATGTACTCACCGACCCTCTGATACATACTGTCAGTTCAACATTCCACCCACCTGGAAAGAAAAAAACATAATTATATATATTTACTTAACCACACAAAGAGACAATTAAGCTGGCAATGAAACCTTAACTAACCTCTGCAGTAACATTAGTCACTTTTGCATAATTTCCCACACCTTCAAAGTCGTACATAAAATAATTATCGCAGATTGCATCCAGTACACTGCATTATATATCGCTTACACTGCAAGAATGCAATAAAAGGGAAGATTAACGGTGAAAGGCCACTTATTACGACTAAAAAGAACAGAAATACAGTGTAAAAAGAATGAAGGAGAAGTAATTACAGTGGGAGTAACAAATTATAACTCAAACTACATATTACGTCAGAATTTACGATAACATTAAGAAAAGCCTGGAATTACAGACTTCTTTAATGCTACTGTAAATTCGTTCTTGCACTGACATCCACAAAGTTTCTGATAAACTGCAAACAGTTAAACATTACAGTTCATAAATCACACAAAACTCAGATAAATAAAACCAAACCTGTTTAATTTAAGAAAGCATTCCGGCGCAATCACTATCATCTTACTCGGTTCCACGAAATTAACATCTCTTGGCAAAATATTAGATTACGGACCTGCTAAGTAAATATATAGATTTACTAGCTGTCCCGTTGCGGCTTCGCCCGCGTGTACTATAGAAAAGAGTATCTAACTTTTAGTTACGTGTTAATTGATGGTGATACTATATTCTATATTATACTATATTCATTGTTCATCTTTAAAACATCAAATACAAACAGATTTGTCCAGTCCACTGCGCTAAGCGTACTTTTTTTAATTCATCTTTATTTCTCTATAAAACAGCTGCCCGGCTGCGGCTTCCACCGCAAAACAGCTGCCCGGCATTTAACAGCCATTACTATTGAGGTTGTCAGCGAGTGTTTTCCTCGCTTTTTTTTCCCGCGGTCGCAAATTAGATAAAAACAATCCTTGATGCGGATTATATATCATGCTAAAATTTCAGCTCGATCGGTGCAGAACTTTTTGAGTTTTTGAAGCGTACACAAACCAACATAACATATATATATATATATATATATATATATATATATATATATATATATGTATATATTTCTGCTCTGGCAATAAGCTGTGTGTTATTCTGATTCTTTGTCAGAAAGCTTTCCGGGTGCACGCACAACTCTTCGGTAATGTTTCGTCGCAATCTGTCAGATGTGGGTGTGTTCATGTGTGTGTGTATATATATATATATATATATATATATATATATATATATATATATATATATGATGGGCACATACACATTGTAGGAAATAACACATCTAAAGGCAAGACTCCTGACTGGGCACTTGTAGAAAGTAGGCAACCACCGACAACGTGAAAGAAGACGTGGAACATGAAACGAAGACCTACAATGGAAAAGCTACGGAATGCAATGGGTGTATGCCACGTGAATACCCCCGAGAAAACCCGTCAAGCAAGCGGCAATTGTCCTGACGTTCAGCCCAAGCAAAAAAAAATCTCCACCCTCTGAACCGGGAATGGAACCCTGATCGCCGATGTTTCATGATCCGTGATGGCTCTCGTGATGTTACATGTCTACCAACCCCCGTGCACTTGAGCTGCTGTCTACATTCAGCCTATATTGCAAGCCGGCCTCCATAGTGTAGTGGGTTATGTGCATGTCTACGGTGCGAGAGGTCCTGGGTTCGATTGTTTTGGACATGATTGTTGAGATTTTTAAATGTTTGTTGCAGTGGGAGTTTACAGTTAAATTTTATTGGATTGTGGACATACGCCATTGCTCATGTTTAACTGATCAAACCCGTGTTGAATGACAAATTACGAAAACAAACAAGGAAAAAGAAACAAATATAAAACGCACACAAAAATATAAAAAAAGCAATCCCAGAGGAATTCTGTCAATTTTTTTATTAAAGTTATATTAGACAACAAAGAATTCTAGAAATGGAATTCAGTCGAATATCGACACAAAATACAGACACAAATATAGAACCAGATTCCCAATATGAAACAAGATGGAAATAGACAAAAAACAGTGAACAGTGGACAACAAACACAAGGCAATAGACAACACAACACAAGTTAAACCAACGAAAAGGTGCAACGTTTCGGGGATTGCGATCCATCCCCGTCTTCAGGCAGTTATTCGTTGGTTTAACTTGTGTTGTGATGTCTATTGTCTTGTATTTGTTGTCCTCTGTTCACTGTGTTTTGTCTATTTCCATCTTGTTTCATATTGGGAATCCGGTTCTATATTTGTGTGTCTTTTGTGTCTGGGTGTTGTGTCGAAATTCGACTGAATTCCGTTTCTAGAATTCTTTGTTGTCTAATATAACTTTTGTACAAAAAATTGACAAAATTCCTCTGAGATTGCTTTTTTTTATATTTATGTGTGCGTTTTATATTCGTTTTTTTTTTCCTTGTTCGTTTTCGTACTTTGTCATTCAACACAGGTTTGATCAGTTAAACATGAGCAATAGCGTATGTTCACAATCCAACAAATTTTAATGCTTGTTGTGTTGTCCTCGTAATTTTACATTTGTATGAAATTGTGTAGTTTTGTAGACGTCGCTGGTAGTACGTTTTTTCTTACAGTATAATTTAGATCAGCCAGTTTTCCTATAATTACATTTCAAAGTCAAAATTCACACGTTTCTTATTCTTATAAGACGGAAAAAAACCAATGCACATAAAAACTTTAAAAATTCAAACGAAACCAAATTCCACTGGCTACCGCATTACATACTTTAAAATCTATTACAAAACAATTTTGTATTTTTAAAAAATTTCAGAAATTTTTTAATATTTTCTTTTTGTATAGATTTTTTTAGGCATCAAATATTACAATATCGGGATTCTTATTAGTTCAGTCAAATACGGTAACAGCTCCAAGCACAATTGAAAGCCAGTAATATTTCGATAAGCTGAACGTGCGTTGAAACCCAACAAACAGTCAAGTTCTCCCGCGATGAATCACTAGTAGAGGCACGAGTATTCCGCGTATTAATCTGGCAACAGCCTAGACTTCTCAGACCTATACACACACTGGCAAAAGCCTTGTAACCGTAACACGTGTTACCACCACGACTTGTTTCCTTATTTATCACTGGCTTGCAGTCGTCAAAGATATGTTGAAACAGATGTCGTGTAATCACAGAAGGAGTAATGAAGTATACATTATTGGCATTCAACCTGACCTACAATCAATACGCGAAAAAATCTTGCCTATAATCATTAGAGACCGAAAAACTTCATGAGTTCACTTACCTGCAGGCTAGCCTCCAAGACTATATATGTACTCGGGCAAACAGCGGCTGCTCATTGGCTGCTCGCTACACTAATGGACCTGCAGTTAGTTGCTTCTCTGTTATTGGCTCAGCGAACTCCTAGGACGTGTGCTTGTATTGAAAGTAAAATGCAAATGTTTCAAAATGGTTGACAGGCGTCCTATTTGAACCGGACATAATATATATTCGCCTCATATTATGATCGGCCGTATCTTAACAGCAATTGCAAAAGTCCTCGTTTTTAAATAACAGACATCCAAGAAGTACACTTGTTTAGTTTTTGTCACGAAACGTTTAGGAATGGTGTAGATCGTCAAGCAAATGATTTCTGCTAAAGTGCAATCTATTTGGAGACAATTACGTTAAGCACTTTTATTTAATTTATTTTTTATTTTTTATTTATTTTGTAAAGCCTATAAAAGGAAATTACTTTAGAAACAACATTTGAACTATGTTAATTAATTTTACTGGCTTACTGAACTGTAAGATAATAATATAACGAATTTACTGTTACCATTGTTTCTGTTCTTGTTATTTTATTTAAGTGTCCTATTTGTAGGTAATGCTAATCTGGTAACACTATTTTTAGGTCCCAATAAATTATCATCTCTACCAATGATTATTGCCATCAGAATAACTCGAGCTGTGATCATGTTGCAGTTCTGTGATGTAGCGAGCGAGTCCAGGTTAACGGACTTGAGCTGATGAAGAAAAGTGCAACTTCGCAGCAACTAGACCGCCCGGTCAGAACCTCGCAGCAGCGACAGTGCCGTGATTAGCCCATTCACACAGCGCCGTGAAGTGAAGGAGGCGTGAGCGGGTGAGGGCGCGGTCCAATTACAGCGCCCGCAGCGGTGCCTAACCCCGCCCCCTGCACGCCGGGCTGCATAGCCGGCAGCCGTCAAGGGGCGCCGCGCTGATTACAGCGAGCCATTGGCGTGACGTCACAGTACATCTCTGTCTGTGGTTCCCTCAACCTGTAAGATAATATGCAGTATACTGTGTGTGACGTCACAGTATATCTGCCTCTGTGGTTCCCTCAACCTGTAAGATAATATACAGTATACTGAGTGTGACGTCACAGTATATCTGCCTCTGTGGTTCCCTCAACCTGTAAGATAATATACAGTATACTGAGTGTGACGTCACAGTATATCTGCCTCTGTGGTTCCCTCAACCTGTAAGATAATATACAGTATACTGAGTGTGACGTCACAGTATATCTGCCTCTGTGGTTCCCTCAACCTGTAAGATAATATGCAGTATACTGAGTGTGACGTCACAGTATATCTGCATCTGTGGTTCCCTCAACCTGTAAGATAATATGCAGTATACTGAGTGTGACGTCACAGTACATCTCTGTCTGTGGTTCCCTTAACCTGTAAGATAATATGCAGTATACTGAGTGTGACGTCACAGTATATCTGCCTCTGTGGTTCCCTCAACCTGTAAGTTAATATACAGTATACTGAGCGTGACGTCAGAAATGTGCGTCTAACACAGCTCCTGTCGTATACAATTTGTTTTCATAAAATCCTCACATTAATAACGACTTGATTGTCACAAGAATAATTTAGGGCATATAGTTTTCTAGACACGGCAACGAAATTTTTGTAGCTAGGAATAATCCAGTAATGGTGAACTAAGTTGATATATACAGCTGTTGTGTTTGGTACGTTCGACTTGATAGTAATTTTATGTTCCGAAATGATGTTTCATAATTTCTTCAGTGTAGGTGTAGCAATTATATTCTGTTTTGATGTAAATAACAGGTCATTACGTACACAAATAGGAATGTTCCATATATGAAACACAAATTTCTGCCATTATTAAATCCAAAACAATTTCCACAACAAAGTTACTGGAAATGTGGTATGCATAAAACCAATGCCATTATGAATATCTTACTATTTATTCGTAGATGTCTAAATATTTTACTTGCCACAAAAACTGTTTCACTTAAATTAAAGACCACATAGTAAATGCAAGTTTTAGAGTCCAGAGCATGGGTCATTATATCACATATAAATGGGCTTAAAATAAATAAAATTCCTTGTACACATAAGGAAGACAAATTTCTTTTACATGAGAGGAAATATCGCATGTGACGAAGGGAAATATTGCAAACCATTCTGGAGATTTACCCGACATATGTATGAAAATTTTCTTGTTAAAAAGTTTTTAAATTGGGACACGTTTAGCTACTATTTTTACAGTTATCTTTCATATTACCAAGAACTCAATTAATGATACTAAAATTGGAGACTGTAGTATGGAATCAAAAATACAAAGCCTGCACTACTGAGGTTTTTTTATGATACTTGTCGAATATTCGAGTGAACTTTCTTACGACGTACAAAGAAAGCTCTGCGCATGTTGTATGATACTTGGAGACAGGAACAGTTCGCGGGTTCGCTGATGTGCAGGCTAGCCTCCAAGGACATATGTGTATATTCAAGCAGACATTATCTGCTCACTGGATGCTCGATGACGCAGTGATATGGGACTGTATTTAGTTGTTTCTGTACTATTGGCTAAGTGTCTTACAGGAAGTGTCAAATAAGTCACGGGCCAATGGACGACTTCAAGTACACGCCTCCTGACGTCTCCGCAAGGGAAAAGTACTGTGGGAAACAAAGCTTGTTTACAAACATGCTGATTTGTTAGTTGGTAATTGCAGAAAGCAAAATGTTGCGCATTCATAGATTTGCACGCACGCAGCTTCAATTTCATGGTTCAGATACGCAAATACGTAAGATTAATGTTTACCTGAAAAAATGGCGAATTCCAAACAAATAATCAATTTTCTTGACGTACATCTCATCCGGGACATGCGAAGCCAAACAGCTAAATGAAGGTTATGTTCGGTTGTGGTATCCATGGAGATAGGAATTGTATCTCACACCTGACTGAAGCTCCGCCTCTTTTCAAGTCGTTCATTGCGAGAGTGGCACGAACTTACAGTTGCTGGAATTTTAGCTTGGGGCCAAAAGAAAACGCAAATTTTTCCGGTTTCTAATGATACAGTTACCTTACGTATTCTTGAAAGTTCCTTATTTGTGAAGCTTTCTGTACGCTACGGTGACTTTACACTTAAGGCAAGAAAAATTACGTTCCCCTGCAAGTAATGGTATATTGCCTTACACTTATCACGTAAATTTGTCTATTTTTACGGTGTGCGTTGGTTTCTGTCTACTCTAAAAACCAAGAAGGAACCCAAGTATTGCTCTATGATATTGACAGTAGGTAGAAGGGACCTTGTACACGTCTTCAACCATCAACAAGTGTTACATGATAGGCCGATGTACTGTTTGGTCATGACTAACTGTTGACGTAGCACATATACGCGCGTGTGTACATATGTAGAGAAAGTGTTACACTCTGAGGCAAGCTACACAGACAGTAATCATCGCTTGTAAAACCTGCTTGATGCAAAAGTCAATGTTTGTGTGTCAACACAGGTCAACATTTCAGCGGATATTGAACTTCCATTTCGCCGTGTATTCGCGCACACAAACGCACACACAAGTGCGGGAGGGGAGGGTCAGTGTAGTGGTTACAGCACTCGGCTTCCAAGCCAGGTCTGCTCCAACATTGCGAATATCCAAAACGTACCGGACATTGCCTATCTTTGACCGGCAGGTTCACTCAGAGTTCTCCCGTTTACCCTGTTGTTCACATTCCGAAGCTGCTCTCTTGTGGGCCATCGTTTCATGTTAATACTTCTTGGAATGGCGGAAGCCTCAGTTTGGGCGGCTGTTTCTAGATCACTCCACTCTCTGTGCTCAATTTTTTACACATAAAAGTTAGTAGTTATAAAGGCAAGTGCTTGACAATATTTCTCTGTGTTAGCCCCGTTCTACAGTGACACGGAAAAAGTACGATCACGAACACGGTGACAGGAACGTAAGAAAATACGCAGTAAATCCCATATACTCATTCTACAATACACACGAAAGCGTAACAATACGTAGCTTCTTGTATTTCAGGCTGGCTCTATGGAATCCTATGAAGGCCATGAAAAAATCTGAAATTACGTTGCAATTTATAATAATAACCATATGTAAAAATTGTGGTGCATAAATATGTAAGATATTATATGTCGATAACGACAGTAAATTATTTTCGTTTACTTAAAAATTTGCCTTTTCGCGTTTTTTTTTTGTGCGCATTTTTTGAGGTTACAAAAACTGGCAGCTAGCCAGCTTGAAAAGAAAATTACTAACTCTATACATACTCCATTCCTGTTGGCTACACGGATTCACGGACACGGAAGACCATACGTATCTGCAACCGCTCGCGTGCGATTGTAGACGTTACTCGGAAGGTCTTGCGTTTCCATTGTTGTGATCTGTATCTGCGTACTTGAGATTGTAAAACGCGCCTTAGAATGCGCGATCATAGGCCCTATAGTAATGTACACGTCGTGCTACCGACAATAAAAATTAGTGCTCATAAGTTCAACATTAACAACGTGATATTAAATATGTATTTATTTCCCACGTGTCCGTGAACAATGTTACTGTCCTGGTGGAGTAGACGGAAAGGAAACCATCCAGGGGCCAGATTGTTGAGTTGTTGTGAGGTTATTCCGAAATCCCGAATCTCACTTCCCACATTTAGAAACCATTGTCTCACTATGACGGAATAGTATGCTTGAGTAAAAATTCCGTAGTCCGAAATGCGATAGTGAAATTGCTGGGAATTTCGAATTTACGATCACAAATCGAGAGCAACCGAAACAAACACTCTTTTGTTTGACACACTGAACGCACTCTGAAAAATGTAACAAACGGGAAAGGCTATTTTCGCATCTTCTCCAGCTGGCGTTTTGAATATTTTATTTGGCATCCGGTAATGGATTCTAAACAAAATTGCGAAACTCTCCCAGCGTTCACCTGGAGCGGTTTAGGAAAACAATCCCAGAAAACCTAGACGAGGATGACCTGAGCCGGGAATCATAACCGAATCCTCGCGACTGTCGCTCGGTTACTTCTCTATCTACTCGGTCGAGGAGATTATTACATCACCTGGTATGTGCAATACGAAACTGTTCTTTCTACGAAACACATAAGTACATCCTGCATTGATAAGTGTGTACGACATTTATGTGTCGACCTCAGAGATGGTCACGTATAGGCGGTTCGGTATAAAGTAAGCACTCAAAAAGCCCTACTAAGTTTCTATTTTCAGCCAATGCGTATATTTCCGCACGTAACAACCGACGACTAGAAATGTCTAACCTCTGGACACGTCACTTAACGTTTGCGCGTGTAAGATAATATTGTGTTTGATAAAAAATGTAATGTACCATATAAAACTCAAGTACATGGACTTCAGTTTGATTTAATATCAGTACTTTTGCATTTAAATAGGAAAATATACGAAAAAAACATACAGCAAATCGTTGCCAACCACACAAGTTGTAAGGCAACTATTGTTAATGGTTAATTGCACTAGTAGATAGTGATTTTTTTTTTTAAGTTAAATCATTTGTGCTCACGTTATCCCAAACGACGTACATATAACAGTTATCTAGTTGAATGTATCAACTCACACAGAGAAAAACGTTTGGCACAACATGTACGTGTGTATGTTGTGAAACAGCGGTGTAATCTTTGAATCAACAATATTATTTTTTGGCAGATTTGTTCCTTAACAGGAGGGTATAGTACTGTTGAAAATACATATTTTTAAATAAAAAATTATTTTTAACATCTGTCACGGATATTTCAGTCTATAAAAATTTTGTTATACTTATAATATACGTATTTATTTCGCCATATACAGTCGTACGTATGGTAGACTGGAGCAAACATTTTTCTTTGAACATGTCTGTTTACTCGCGTAAATGCGAATAATATGCTTCACGTGATGGGAGAAGTTTTACTTATGTAAATATTTTATAGATTTTTGTACAACGGCAAATTATTTATTTATTTCGTTATGGATTGCCCGGAAACCATTTTTCGGGTTTTTTAGTTGATCAAAGCCGAACAATAATAATAATAAAATGCGTTTTAGCATTTGCGAAGAATGCTTAGCCAACATATGTTTGTGTGTACTTGAGTACGTGTTAACTTCACCTCATACAAACATAGGTTGCTCTTGTCTGCTTGGTTAAGTACATGCTCGTTAAACCGTAACACACGCACATACGCTTGGCCTCCTTTCTATGCTACTTTGTACCATTCATAATAAAATACTACAGATAATTATATAGATTTTTGCTAGCTTAAGAGTGAGTGGTAGACAAATAAACGCTGAAAACATCAACTGATTTCTAGGCTTTTTTTTAAGCTAATATGGATAAAATACTCAATGACAATCCTAGATAATGGTATTTGCCTAATTTATAAGTAAATATTTATCCAGAATTACTAATTCGTTACGCGTGATCTCTTGCGCCGCAGTTAAATGCACGAGGTTCCGGCGTCAGAGATTGTGCCTCAGAAGTTTGTAACACTGCAAACCATTTTATTTAAAACGTTGGCTTGAACTGTTGTCTAGGATTGCTATTGTTTAATTTTCGCAAATTGGCTTCAAGAAACCTACAGTTACAGATTAATGCTTTTAGCGTGGAATTATGTACCACGCCCTCTTAAGGCAATGATCTTTAAAGCCACGGATTCATATTTAGGTATTCTGTTTTTTTTTTGCTAGTATAATTTTTAAATCCTGAAAGGGAGTAGATATTGCATAACATTTAATATAAATGTTGAAAATTGTTTATACTATACAGTCTAATTCTGTCAGAACATAGGTTTCTATAATTTTGGTTAGTTATCAACTTAATTAATTTCTTTAATTAACCCAAATTATAAAACTTACTTATTGAGAAAATTAGACTGCATAGTAAAAACAATTTCCGACATTTCTATTTAATGGTTTTGCGATATCTCCTCCCTTCCAGGGTTTAAAAACATAAAACTTACTCAAACAGCATAAATAGGAACCAATGGTCTTAAGTAACTGGCGAATACAACTGAAGAATAATCTTCGCAATTCAATATTTTATTCTAGCGCTCTTCACGGTCTAGAAGGAGACCTGGAGCATAGGTTCAGTTCTATGGAGGAAATAAAGTATTCTTCAGTACATTCGCCTCTTGAATAAATCTGAACAATCAGGCCTCGAAAGGAAATACTACCAGATGCTCTATCTGAAGCGATCCTCCATCACTTCTGAATCACTCTATCCCTTGAGAGGTTCAAGTCAAGAATTTCTTTGATCTGTTCTGTCTGATCGATACAACTTTCAATGGTTATCCATCTTAAGTACAACCCAGAATCTTCCTGTCGAACCAGAATGTTTGCGATATTTAACAAGACCTAGATTAACCTGCAAAATTACGATTACGTGTGTTATTCAATAACAAATTTAATTGTCAGCAGATCTAGTAGTAATAATTGACTTTTATGAACGCACAGGTTAGATATATTTTAATACTATTCAATGTAATGTTATAGAAACGTGCATGAAAATATTCAACTACAATACCATATATCGTTTAAGGTTCCACACCTACACAAAATACTTGAATTAAATGTATCACATGCAGATATAAACATACTTTGATAATACTAATAAATCCTAGTCTTAGAAAAATAGCACGTAAGAAGAGGGGACTTAGTTTCACGTTCACTCACTCATTAGTAAAGTACTAAAATTTAAAAAAGAAAAATTAAGTATATTTTTACTGTGACATTATCAAGCTGCTATAAAGGTGCACTAATCCGTGGAAACAATTCATACAGAGCGATTCAACGAAACCTTCAGAGGTTCTGATTGGCTTATTGCTACCAGCTGTTTTGCCTTTTTATATTTCACACAAACTTATTTGGCACTTTAAAATAAATTTTATTTCCACTTCTTTTCAATCCAACTCGTCGATACATTTAACTACATCCCTTTACAACAACACATCGCACAGCCTACACATTACTTTATTTCTGCTCACAACGCAGTTCACTCTTCCGTTTTTTGACCCGAGTCTCGCTGGCCCAGTAGCTTGTATTGTAATAATGGTTGCATTCGTTGTACCAAAGTTATTGTGTTTTAAAAAAATATTTGGTAAGATAAACAGAAAATAATAATTACGAACTATGTAAACGGCGCACCAATGGAATTTGCAATTGAAAACTTGAATTACATTGGAAATAACACACGCCTTTCTTAGAAATACTCCGTCTAGTATTTTATGTTAAAGAAATATGAAAATTATTAGGCTTATTACGATTGTTATCGTGCGATTACCGACCTTTTCTGTTCTGTCGAACTTGAACAGTAAGCACTAACAGTTCACTTGTGTGTGTGCTTTTGCTTCAGCTAACGGGAAATAAGTTATATGTTGTAGTACTCAAGTGTATAAACCCCTTAAAACAATACATGTACGAATGTTAACTGCGTGACAGGACAGTACTGGTCAGGTTTTAGCTACGGCAACCCTGTCCAGGCAGAAATATATTGTAATGTATTCTCTATATGGAATACTTTTTTTTATCACTCGTACACATATAGCTCTGTATACCACACATTACACCCAGTTTCCACAGCGGTGGTGAGGAAAGACGCGTGTTTTCTCGAGGGCGATAATTCGGCAAGCAAACGTGCGGATAAAGAAGACTACGTCTTAAGGCCATGATCTTTAATTTAATTCAAACAATTGCAAATAACTCGAATATTTTTTCAACCAAACGCTTTGAAAAAAGGTTCAGACTGTGAACACTCTTACGATACACAAATTTTCCAGAACTTTTTTTTACGTACCGTTTTCTAGCAAATAATTATTTTGCTTCATTTTGGCTTATTTTGGCCACAAAATATGTGATATTTCAGGGTCAAAAATGAAAAAATCCGTTATGTCTACTACAACAGAAAAATTCTTATACAAATGCTACTACTATATAAGTATTAAAACTGTAACAATGAATTTTCGATATTTCTTTTAATTACGGGCAAAAAAAAATGTTCTAAACCACTGCAAAACTAAAGAGTGAGGCCTTAAACAAAGGAAGGACACGCGGTGTGTGAGACTTGTTGTAAAGAAACTCACGATGTCCCCCCTAACCCTCTACCCGCCACCCACCTCTCATCCTACTGCTTCTTATATGCGAGCAAAAAACACACGGTGCTGAAAGAACAACTCTTTATAGAGCTGACGTAGTCGTTTGTTGTTCCCTAGCCTCTCTCCCTCTCTTTCTCTCTCTATACTCGCGAGCTAATGTACTCTTCTCTTCCTGCTACTTATTTTTTTTTGTGTTAATGCTGACAAATCCTCATAACGACGTTCAATTTGTCAACTTATGTTCTGCTCTTAATTTTTACTATAAATATATTACATAAAACATGCACGGGAAAAAAATTCAAATTATGTGTTATAGTACCCTAAACTTGCATATCCATGTATGTTGGGCCTAGCGGTATGTATCTACGTGAAGAAAATTGTTTCAGTTTCAATAAATAACTTTTAACAACTATACAATAATGCCCTGAGTAAGTGATTCTTGTTTAAAAATATTTTAATAATAATACACTGATCATTCAACCTTTCGTACAATTATTTATTGTTAATTATTAAATCCGTGTAATAACTTAACAATTCTTTAACATTATTATGGTTACTGAGGAAGATATTTCATATATATATATATATATATATATATATATATATATATATATATATATATATACACACACATATATGGCTCCCCAAGGCGATCCGTGTTCGATTCCCGACGGGGTCGGTCCCCGGATTTTCGCATGTGCGAATAGTTCCGGACGACGCAGCTGGTCGACGGGTTTTCTCAGGGATCTCCCGTTTCCCCTGCCCACACATTCCAGCGATGCTCCATGCTCGCATCATGTCGCCCCCCATCAACGCTCAAGACCTCGATGTTAAGCGCTGACCGGAATGTCTCACTCACACACATACATACAGGATGTCCACATACAAACACACGATGAGCACATCACGGGAATATTGGGCTTCATTGGAGACATAAATGTAAGTTTGCAAAATGTTCTACGACTTTTCACGTGCACAGTGTGGCAACACTGCGCGGATAAAGTCCCTTCTTGCACTCCACGTCCAGGTAATATTTTATATATGTTAAGTCCAGTGAACGTAGAACCATGTTCTACTGTTAGGGATTTTAGCCTGTGCGCGTAATATATACAGGTAAGAACATTTCTAGTAAGATAAGTAAGATGTTTGTGGAGCGCAAGAAGGGACTAAATACAGTGCTATGTTGCCATACTGTGCATGTAAAATGCCATTGTATAAATTTTTGCCACTAGCGTATCATTTTTCACTCCTATTTAGCCCAGAATTTGCGTTGGTGTCCTTAACTTCCCTTTTTTAATTTTTTATTTTTATATAATACATATTTTTATTTATTTACTTAGCCGATGCTGAGCCAGCGCTCAACATATTAATCATTAGTTTACATGACGAAATAATAAAGTAAATGTATAAATCACAACGTTAACTCTCACTACTATAGCATACTTATTTGTTCGTTAAAGCATGCAGTTTACTGTAATGAAGATTGTTTTTCCTTGTTTACATAATCCTGACAAATTAAAGTCAATCATATCAAAGAAATTATAAAGCTAAGTGAAATGAAATTTGAAGATATTCCTTTTTTAAAATAACAAACACACATTAAAACTAAACTTGTAGAGAAAATATTACCCGTGTGGAACATGAAGTTACATTACTTAATGTGAAAAGTGTAGATTGAAAAATGCTCCATTTGTATTACCCGTTTCAATTCTTATTTATTACTGTGCCGTACTCATGAGAAGTGGGTCGGATGTTATTTGTTTACAAGTAGCAGCATGATCTTGTATTGAGTCATATTGCGAGGAAAACCTCCGGTCACATTTAAGTATGAGACACGTACATTGACAAAGATTTTAAAGTCTGAAGTAAGCAGGTTGGTGGAACTTTTATGTTGTCCTGCATTTAGAGTAAATATTCACCAAAAAGAAGTATCAAAAGGAGGAACGAGACTTAACTAAGCCGATACTGTTAGGTAAGTTGTTATGGGAGCTTCGTGATAAAAAAAGAGCATGTAATGTAAGTCCGTGATCATAATTCAACGGGCTTTATATTCACCTACTTAACCATTGGCTAGAGCACTCGCCTATCACCAAGACGATCCGGGTTCGTGCGGGATTCGTGCTGGACGATGCCACTGGAAAGCGAGTTTTCTCAGAGCTCTTCCGTTTCACTCCCCCCGCCCAGAATGTTAATAATCATTACTCATCGTGAATCGGTCAAACTATTGACTTTAGACGTATAATTTACCTATGTAAAATGTTTCTAGTTTCGCTCTAAGTAGTCCCGTGTAAGAAATGTTTTCTTAGGTTAGGTTATATTAAGTTAATTTAGGTTAGGTCGTTAGGTTAAGTTATACTAGGTTAGTTTGGGTTAGATTAGGATAAGTTTGGTTAGTTTAGGTTAGGTAAAGTTAACCTTATATAACCTAATCTAACTTAAACCTAAAATATCCTAACCTAACAAAAAATGTTTTACGTAGGACTACTTAGAACGTCACCAGAAACATTTTTCATAATAAACTACATGTCTAAACTCAATAGTTTGGCCGGTACACGATGAGTAGTGATTCTTAACATTTACCCGTGTCTTCGTTTGGGGCAAGCATAAGACACGGGTAATCAGTCTGCACAGGGGCGTCATTTGGGGCTACAGGGGGGGTCAAATGCCCCCCCCCCCCTGAATTTAGAATTTTATGTGTATAAATATATTTTTTGTATTTTTAAATGTAAATAATGCTAACTTGAAGACATAAAACTGAAGTTGTATTACTAAAGTATCTAATTTATACATGCTTAATTAATAAAAAATATGCAATAAGGTCATTGTCGCCAGAAAACAAAATCTTGCCCCCCCCCCTGGAAAAACCTGAAATGACGCCCCTGAGTCTGCATCCCTGGGGCTCGGGTAACCTCGTTGTACGATGTTATCATACACGTGTACACTGTAAGTCTTGAAAAAATAATCTTTTAACTACAATGCAATTTAACATAGCAGTAGTACTGTCTGTAACAAAAATTCTTTAATGTGCCAATATTTTTTGTTTATAGCAGTTCGTAAGTTACCAAATGTCACTAATCGCTTCAGTATTAGCAAGCAATAAAAATTATCCGAGTGTTTCATCCCCAATTTCAACAACTCTTGATCGCCTGTAATTTGACCAAACCCCTCCAGTTAGCATCTGCTGGTGAAAATGGCAGGTGTGGAGTTTGCTATTTACCAGAAGCGTTTATTTTAGTACGTAAAAACAAAACAACATTATTGGTTTTTCCACACAGCTGCCAGGCGGGATGGAATGGGTGTACTTCTTGCGGCAGCAATGTTTAGTCGATAACATTTTTCTGCGCGCTATATTTGATCTACGTAGCATGGTTATCAAAGCGGCATTCCTGTATCGACGTCAGATAGCGAAACAATGCTATGCAAGTCCTCCTATATTCTCACTGCAGTACTCACATGTTTCGTGAATACGCAAGATTCTTTCCATTCTTAAAATACTTGGGTACAGAATTGAAAAGATGTGGAAGTGATAATGGTAACCCGTTATACATAACAATTGAGTTATATACATTTAAAGATAAGGTACAATTTGACAAAAAAATTTAGTTAAAGTCATTATTGTTTGACAATTATATTTTTAGTTACTATAGTATCAACCAATGAAAAATTAGCAGGTACATAATTTAAAAACGTAACGTATATTTAATTCGTGTACTAAGCTATGAAAGTGTGTCCTGCAATACGATCATTACTGCTCTGTGCTGCAATTTGTGGTCATACTGCTTAATATCTTATATCAGAATGTACAGCATGGGATTACCATTGTGTCCCTGCATGAAACTCAAATATTTACAAAGTGTGGGTTACCATTGTCGTCTTCCATGCCCTTCAATTGTATTTTTGTTTGCGGTTGTATAAACATGGGTATTTATGTGATTATTTTATAAATACGTTAGATGTTTTGTACGCACGGCTTTGTTGGGGAACAATACGGATTGTGAAACAAAATGGGAAGGAGTTGATCATGGTCTGTATTAAGACACCGTTCCAGCATTTTACCTGCAGTAACTCCAAGAAATTCTAATATATATATATATATATATATATATATATATATATATATATATATATATATATATATATATATATACACACTTATAAATATTGCGTGTATGCCTGTGAGTGACTGGATTTAGTTTATTGAAGATACTCCATTGCGATATAGGTGACTGTCAAAGGAAATTTAAGAATTTAAGATAATGGAATTACAGTACCTTTAGTTTTCTTTGACAGTCGTCTATATCGAAATGAAGTATGTCCAAGAAACGAAATCCAGCCATGAACTCCCATTGCACAGTTCTTTAAAATATAATATGTCTGTGAGTGTTTTACTACGAGTGACTAAAACTAAATTATGTCTTTGTTTAGAATAGTGTCCACAAAAACGGTTCAGTATATAATATCACTAATACGCGGATGTACTGTAAATTTCTCTCACATTCGCCTTAAGTTTTAGATATATAGAGAGTAATATTTTCTATTAAAATACACCCGAAGCTCACACACAACGTTCCTGCAGACTGTGGAGTGTCGAGAACACTGTAATCTGCAAGAGAGCGGTATTAATAATTGCTGCAATCCACAACTTAGAAATCCAGCGTTGGCATAAAGGCCCAATTAATTTTAATGAATTTCATTGTAGCTGGTTGAAATGTTTCTCCGTGATTCACGGACTCTGTGGGCTATATTTCCCGGCTTCTATGTGGTCCTGGGCGAGACTGCTGCAATTTGTCCGCGCAGTGCTGTACATTCTGCTCGCAGTGGAATATGAAGTGAGGTGTAGGCCAGATTTACTGCGCTCGCTGCTCAACCTCATTTTGTTGCTTGTTTCCATCTCTCTTCCTTCTTCTTCCCCTCCTTCCCCAACACTTACACCTCCCCCTCCTCCAGGAGCAACCAGTAAAACAACCCTGCCAAGTTCGTTAAATTGAATCCCGTTCGCCTCGCTGCACTTGTGTTGTACGTTCCAACCCTCTGCACCATCCTACACTACGACCCACTGAACTAGCGAGTTGCGCGGGCCAAGAAATAAAACCCCGCCATCAACACGAACGTAACAATCGTTATTTATATTTTTTTCAGGAGCTACAAAAAAGTACCTTCGCGATTTTCCTTTGTTTCCAACGATGCGGACGAGATGTTCATGCGCTCTGGCACGTCTGTTGTTCAGGTCGGGCTCTGAGGATCACACCGGGACTGACGTCTTTAAAGGCGAGAGTTGAGTGTTACTTATATCTCTGGTACGTCCTACCACGTGATTGGCGTTCAAGAGACAGGACTTGCACTACACTGTAAAACAGTGCCAGGTTCATGGGTAAACGCGTGGATAGCAAGATATCACTTTACTTTTAATATATTGTTATTTACTGAAGGTTTTCTTCTTGCAAAAGTAACTATCTTTTCAGCGTTAAGGGCATGGGCCCGAGTTTCTTCGCATTTAACGACAATTATTTTTTAAAACATAAACGGGACCCGACATCGTAAAATCGCTTCGTAACTTTGTTATGACTGATTTAAACTACATACTCTAATTTTGTCGAGTCAGAAGACTGCTAAATAGTTGCTAATTAGTTAATTAACGAAATTTACTTTTAATTGATAAATAAGCTATACTCATCGTACAGTTTGTCTCGAAAAACTACATTGCACAGTAAAACCAATTTGCAACAAAGTTACGAAGCAATTTTACGATATCGACTCTCGTATGCATTTTAAAAAATAATTCTCTTGAAAGCCGAGAAACTCGGGCCCGAGCCCTTAAACCAGCTAGCGTAGGTAATATCTGTGTATGGGGCTGAGGAAACTGGAAACATTGAAGTAAAAGTCCCTTACAATACAGGCAAGAATATTAGCTAGAATAAAAGGGATTACTACCTAAATCACAAATTAAAAATTTTTTAAAGAATGCTGTTACAACACTTCACATTAAATAATAATACGTATTTAGTAAATGTATATTAAACGAATATTAGTAACGAATGTTATAAGAAATTTAAACTCATACAACATACAAGCACGTAGAACAAAACTGCAAGAAATGCACTTAACAATGTGTTAGTGCAACGTGTCGTGCATTTAGTTACTGAGTCGACATCACATGTGAAGCAACGCTCCTAATATCATAGTGTCAGTGGTGACACTGCAGTGGGGAGATACATCATGCAGTTTTGTTAAGTTTACTTATTTGAATGAACTATTTAAACTGTATTTCATAATTCATTAGGTTATTTATTCAGAAGGTATACATCCTTTAATACACACGCGTGTGGTTCTTGGAAACGTAAAATGATTATTCAAGTGAAGTGTATAATCTGGAAGGTACTCTAGTGTCGGCGATCTGTGAAGAAATATTTTCCATGTCCTGAGACGTGTGCAATTGCACTTTACAGCGTTTATTTTTTCTGAAACACGAATTTATTTAATCACGTACAACTATTTCGCTAAACCGTGTCGTACTTGAGTCTTTTTGGAAGTTATTATTCGTTCAGGTTGTAAATGAGTTTCCCAAGCACTTGTGAGGAAAACTTACAATAATTATCTCAGTCCGTGCATTAGAGAAACTTCAACAATATACTAGAGGGAAGGTATTTTAGTGTGTTATGAATAGGAACTGCTGATTTTTGCGGGCAAAAAAATTTTGCCCCAGTTTGATTCAGTGCCTTACGTACACGTCCACAGCTCTTCAAGGTCAGTGATTGGACGTTAAACTGTCACGAGTCGTGCTGTTCTACCCGCAAATCATAGACGTGAGGTGTTACAATAACCTCGCTGTGATTGGCTCAGTGAAATGAGAGTAGCCTCTTCGTAAAGGCTCGCTGTCCAGTAACAACGAAGCAGAACTGAAGGTTTGCACGTACGGCTCTAAAACAAAGTAGGGCAAAACTCTCGTCGCTCAAGTCAGCCGTCCCAAGTTATGAAGCATAGGGAGACGACAGCATTTTATGCGATGTTCACGTCACACTGGAAGTGACATCTATTCTTTTTACAGTGTCAGTATTTGGAAAGTATTTTTATTGCCGTATGAGATCTCTCCGCTGTTCGCTGTGTCTAGCGCCTACTGGGCCGCGGGATTGCCACGACGCAAAACGCCAATCGCTGGTGTAATGCATGTGACCTACCGTACCGCCTGCAGGCGCACTCTTTTGCAATTACGTGGGTGAGTTTGTTATGTGGAATCAAAATTATAATCTGTTTTTGTGTCAATTGTGACTCAAGTATATATATATAGATGTTTTACCTATATTACAACGGAAAATTTACAAACATAGCGTACAGTCGTATTTACTATGGAGGATTTTCCGTACATTACATGTAAACAATGGAGTAACGAAGATACTTTAAATAGTAAGCATTATTGTTTTTAAATTGCATTGTTTTTCCTTTAAACGTTAACTTTAAATAATACTTTTTTTATATTTGAGAACACATTGCTAGCGTTTACCTTATCGTGTAACAATAGTTTATAATTATTTTCACGTTACTTCGGATTTCAATAATTGTATGTCGAAATTATTAAAAAAATTTAATTTTGGGTTTGCTTAAAAACACTGCATTATTAAAAATAACTACCGTTTGGGTATGATACCCGAGGGTGAAGATATTGCAACCCGGATGCAGATTCACTACTTGGCGCCTGTAGACACCTGATTGACCAGAATGACGATATGGAAAGAGGTCCTACAATAGAAAAGCGGGAAACTGGATACTCCAGAGAAAATCCACTGACCAGCGAAACCGTCCGGCACGATTCCCACACGCGAGAATCCGGAGACCGACACCGCCGGGAATCGAACCCGGACCACCATGGTAGGAGGCGAGTTCCCTAACCACTGTGCCATGCGCTGCCTTATTGTATGACTTGTGTAAGACGACGTACAATAATTAAACAACTAGTTGAGCAGCGCACTATCGCCGTGCAGTATGCAGCACTGCCTAGTTCCGGGGACAGAGTATTCACAGCGCATGACCAGGGTTCTATCGGAATGCCTCCTAGAAAAAGATGTAAACAGAAGACATTACCAAAACCAAAACAATCTGAAACACTAACAAATCATCGAAAAAATATTGTAAGAAATATAAATAAAATAGGTAGAGCACAAAATCGTCATATTTAGTCAGATATTCAATAAATTTATAAAAAATGTGGGCTTGGTTAGAATTCTTGCCACCTTGAAACCTTGAACTTCTTGCAGACATTGAGACACAACCAGTGGCGAAGCAAGTAAGTATTCCAACGGACGCGGTGCTTAGCAATGACTATACAC
This sequence comes from Medauroidea extradentata, assembly GCA_003012365.1. Lineage (NCBI taxonomy): Eukaryota > Metazoa > Arthropoda > Insecta > Phasmatodea > Phasmatidae > Medauroidea > Medauroidea extradentata. The sequence goes on from PNEQ01128084.1 coordinate 46,109, forward strand.
AACTCTGAGTTGACAATTCAAACATTAGACAAGTAGGAGTAGGAACACTCTTCACCTAAAGCATAGAGATGCAACTGTCCAATAACACGACTTCAGTTAGACGAGCATACTTTTATTGGTTTATTCTTTCGTGCATGTTCCCAACGGTACCTGCTCTGAGAGTGTAACTGTCTCAGATCTAGTACGTATCACAGCTTCCTTGGCCAAGCAATATCGCTTTTAACGAAAAGGTTGTGGGCTCTCCAAAGAGTATGAACGCAATAGATGAGACCACCATGCTATTGGCTGGTTTGAACTGCGTGCGCGTCGTTCTGTGCAGACGAGAGTCATGGAGCAGTGGCGCGTATTTATTGTTATTGTAGTATCTTAAGGGCGCGATCCACCCCAATTTTCATCACCATTATTTTATTTTTTATTCGTACCATATATTTTTTTTCTTATTTTAGACACAAAGTGTAACTAAATTTGGCTCTTATGAAATTTTTTATCTCTCATAGTTTTCGCGTAGTGGCTTGTTAAAGTCATATTTTGTATGTTTCCGTTTTAAGGACTACACTAAAACCAACTGATATAACAAACTCAAAAAAATATTTGTATTTTTAAAAAAATATACTGATTTTTTTTTTAATTTTGATTTTCAGTTTCAGATTTTTTTTAAGACAACTAACTTTCATTCTTTATTTTTATGAGCATGACATTGTAGTTTCAATGTCTTTATGGACTATGATTTTTCTTGAGTTTGGTATATCAGTTGGTTTTAGTATAGACGTTAAAATGGAAACATGCAAAGTACGAATTTAACATGCTATTACGCGAAAACTATGAGAGATAAAAAATTTTCATAAGAGGCAAATTTGGTCACGTTTTGTGTCTTAAATAAGAAAAAAATATCTGGTACAAATAAAAAACTAAAAAATGGTGATGAAAATTGTTGTAGACCGCACCCTTATCCTAACAAAACCGACCTTTGAGCGGAGCAAAATTTTTTTTCGTACTTTAAACCAATCTAAGCTAATGTAACCGGGGTGAAATTAATATAAACTAATTGTTACTAGGGAAGAGTGGAAAGAAGGCCTGCGCAGAACAGATTCGCAGAGGAAAATTAACAGCAAATTGGACGACACTGATAGATTTCACAGCCGCCTTACGCTTTGCCGCAGAACACAACTGGGTGGTCGAGGTAACCTGGCCATGTTACTGAGAAAACCTTCCTAATGCCAGAAGGTGGCTTCATAAACTCTGTCTAGCTGACCAGCAGCATTGAAGAAGGACAAGACCTGTCGCAGGCTGGTTGTGACGTCACCTGTCCATGGGTAGCCGTCGCGTGCGGCATACTGCAGTGACAAGGTGGAAGGGGGCCGGGGGTGCAGAAGTTGCCCTTTTTCCACTGCTATTCTTCTTGCCGCCTCATCGATTACCCCTGGTCGCACACCGGGGACAGCGCGATGTAGGTCAGCTGTCGTACAACCCCGGCACAGCCGCCACTGACCGGGTAGAATAACAAACCTAAGGAAATGTGGTGGTGCCTTAGTTGCCGTCACTGACCGGGTAGAATAACAAACCTAAGGAAATGTGGTCGTGCCTTAATTGCCGTCACTGACCGGGTAGAATAACAAACCTAAGGAAATGTGGCCGTGCCTTAATTGCCGTCACTGACCGGGTAGAATAACAAACCTAAGGAAATGTGGTCGTGCCTTAATTGCCGTCACTGACCGGGTAGAATAACAAACCTAAGGAAATGTGGTCGTGCCTTAATTGCCGTCACTGACCGGGTAGAATAACAAACCTAAGGAAATGTGGTGGTGCCTTAGTTGTCGTCACTGACCGGGTAGAATAACAAACCTAAGGAAATGTGGCCGTGCCTTAGTTGCCGC
>PNEQ01128085.1:0-47990 GCA_003012365.1 Medauroidea extradentata
TTTGGTATCGTCATCCTGCAAGCTACATCTCTCAGTAACAACAATAACCCAAAGCACGTAAACCCGTTACACGTGTCGCATTGTGCCAAGGAACTACATATATAACTCTACAGACGACAGTCAAACAGAGCGGGAGCAGCCCCGTTACATTCGACCGCCCGGAAGAGGAACACATAACCTCCAACATCTAAATAACAACATGGCGACGTAGCAGAGACGCATCACATTCTGTCGCCGCGAACAGGAACGACGTAACCTCCAAAATATATATAAACAACAGCACGTGACGGCGAGAAGCAGCCCCATTACATTCGACCGCCCGAACAGGGACATCTAGATAATAACAACACTGCAACGTAGACGAAGGACCCATTACCGTACTTTATGACTAATTTGTTCATTGTTAAAAAATTGTTGAATTTTTAAAACAGTGATGTGGAGACAGTAACAATTGTACAGTCAACTTCTGATTCAACAACCCTTCACAGTTCCCGGGAATAGGGTCGTTATTTCGGAGGGGTCATTATTATAATTTTGACAAATTTTCGGCAATCCCTGACCTCTAAAATGTCGACATTTACCAATTTTTATTATTGAATCGGCGTTCACTTATCTTCGGCGCAAAAATTACGTGTTTTTATAAAATAACACACATTTATTTTGAAAAGCAAGCGCTTTATTTTTAAAAGTATGCCATTGAAGTGGATCTACGACCTTTGTTTAGTTCAATATAAATCATAAACGTTAGGTACCGATACGCCCACAACGTCCATTTCGGGATATTATTTTCAAGAATGTCACAATAAAGTTTATTGAAATACTGTAGTAATATTTTTCAGTAGAGTGAAGTATTTGGAATTAATAGATACACTGGAAGTGTATATATGACCTTTCATTGGCTCAAAATTAAGCAAAAACGTCGCCGACAATATAGATTCTTGCGCCCACAATGACCGTTTTTGGAAGTTATTTGCAAGAATACCGCAACAAAGTTTATTGAAATAGTAAAATTTTTCAGTAGAGTGAAGTATTTTAAATAAATAGGTACAATGGATAAAGGATATATGACGTTTATTTGGCTCAAAATTAAGCAAAAACGTCGCTGACAATATAAATTCTTGCACCCGCAACAACCATTTTTGGAAGTTTCATGTGCATGAAAGCCGCAACGCAACAAAGTTTATTGAAATAGTAATATTTTTCAATAGAGTGAAGTAATTCGAATAAATAGGTACAATGGAAGTGGATACATGACATTTCTTTGGCTCAAAATTAAGCAAAAATTTTGCCGACGATATAGATTCTTGCACCCGCAATGACCGGTTTTGGAAGTTATTTGCAAGAAAGCCGCAATGAAGTTTTTTGAAATAGTAGTAATATTTTTCAGTAGAGTGAAGTATTTTGAATAAATGATACTCTGGACGTGCATGTACAACTTTTCTGTAGCTCAACATCAAGCATGAATTCATGATAATGCAATATAAATATAGTCGGCAACATAAATTAAGTGCCAGCAGTGTCTGCGTTTCGAAACTATTTACAGGGCACTATCGCAATGTTGTTGATTCAAATAGTAATTTATTTCAATAGGCACATACAATCTGAATGAATATATGTCATGGTTGACATCAATAAAAGACTGTAAAAGACTTTTCTTTGACATATTAGGCACAAACTTTGCCGGCAACAGCAATTCTATTGGGACCTTGTCTTGGCAGCGGGTGACCACACACACGTGTACAATAATTTGTGTGCGCAGGGACCTATCTGGAAACTGGTTAGTTCAAAAACAACATACACAACGTGTCTAACCTGTCATTTGTGCCACTTTTGACCAGTACCTAGTCACAGCTCCTGACGCTCGCTCCCTCAGCAGATGGGAGGTTGTGATAACATCACTCCCTTTGTTTTGCAGTTCTTTAACTTCTCTAGCTTGGCCCGCCATGTGAAAATAATCAGGTTGTGTGTTACATTCACAGAACAACTTCAGAACTACGCAATGCTGTTTCACATTTTCGTTTCACCGACGTATCCACAGCTGTTATTTACGGTCGAGCTGATTGCATGTGCATGCGGGTGTGTGGGCGCGAGCGCACGTTTGGGCTAGTGACTCACACCAGAAGAGGCTGTTCTCAAGTGTTCTACTGCCCTATGCCACGCATATCTGAGACATGCACCCGACGTTTGTTAGTGTCAGTTATGAACTGTCCTGCTTTCACTTATTAAAAGAATAATGATTTATAAGCATTACTGTGTATACATCATTAAATAACATGAATATAATTATATTTAATAGCATTTAATTAACAAAACGGAAAATGTAATAAAGCTGAAATAAACACGACGTATAATTGTAATATCACAGGCACAAAGACAGACTACCGTATCCAACGACACAAGAAATCAGTGGCAAAAAAGTTACGACGCGCACATAATTAAAAAGGGGTGAGCGAACTTCCTTAGGCCCGCTCCACACGAGCGGTTTTCCGCCGCCCAACGCCGAGCCGCCGAGATACATTGTGGTATATGACAACATTCATACAAGGTGGTGTACACGCCACGTGGCGGGTCGAGATTCGATCCGCCACACGGCGTATACACTGCCTGATGGCACTGAGATACATTGAGGTAAATGGCAGCGTTCACATGGGCGGCGAGAAACTACCCAGCTCTGGCCGTTGCTTCACCCGACAACAACAATCGGGGAAGAAATTTTGCCGATTGATGCCGAAATATTGATTGCTGAAGTACATACTCAAGAAATACTGTGGGATGTGACAAGTGAGGTATACAAAGACCGAAACAAAAAAAATGTAGCGTGGGATGAAGTCTGTCGTTTTGTATAATGATTATGAATCATTACCGCCTAGTAAACGAAGACTTATAGGTAACTAATTAACCTTTATTTATTATGGTTTCGAGTGGGTGTACCTCTGTTTATATTTACAAATGTAATTTTAGAGAAGTTTATTTAATTTCACATTCTCAAGGTATTATTTAAACCATACTGTTGGTTTAGAATGCGTATTGTTGGTTTGAAATACCTATAATTCCAAAAACAATTGAAACATTGTTCAACAAACACAAATAATTTCAGCAAGAATTTAATGTGACCATGTTTACAAAATATTATATTGTGTGTTTTGACTGTTTACGTTTCGATTAAGTTAATGTAGGCATACATATGCAGTACTAAAAAAGCACATACCATTAATAAAAAAATTAATTTATGACAACAATGAAGCAAGTTATTAGTTACCCAATTTGATCCTGTGTGACGTATATTGTTGGACAAAAAGTTTCGTGCGTATTTCAAGAAAAGCAAACTATTCCTGACAACAATTTAAAACGTTCTAGGATAAAGCATACGAAATTGAGTACTGTGTTTAAATACGAATTTCTGTAAAAATAATGTCAGCTATTCAAGAATGACAAATAATTTCTGACAGTGATAAAACTACTGCTATGCAGAACAGTGCAAGTATTTATTTATACCATTCTATCTTGCCACACAACTACTCCCGTCAAGGAAGCACCCAGGAATTTGGTTTGGTGGGGGCCCGAGACGATATACAATATATAAACTGTCACAGAACAGAAAAAATGTTTAGTTTTACGTTTATAAAGTAAGTAACATACTAAGTTTGTTGAAAATTGACTGCTACACTATAGTTTTGCCTGTTAATTTTCGGATTGATATAAATGTTCTTTCATAACACACAAAACTGGGGAGTGTGTATATGTGTGCCTGCAACTGTTAGCAACAAGCTCTCAGTACTCATATAGCTTTCAGCTAGCTGTAAAACTACAATTTTTATTTTATTTTCAAGAATTCTTAATTCTATTAATAAATTAAACAACTTATGCGTTATTCCTACTGCTATTAACGGTAAATGTTTTAAGGTATTTCTCTTTGGGGGTGGCATGTGCCCATAGTGCCCACCCCCTGGGTGTGCCCTTGGCTCCGGTAGTAACCAAGTACTAGTCTGCCAACCCATCTCATACAGAAAAGTACGTTTATTCATACGCGAACATTAACGTCAACAGTTGGTAGAACGTCTTCCAAATCTGTTACAGTCAGGGTGTCTTCAAACCTGTATCTGTCCCTTTTGCAGACGAAATTGTACACCACAGTGCACGCTTAGGTGATTAGACACGTTCAGAGGTCTATGAAGTATTTCGTATAGTCATATTCATCCATACTGCACTCACGGGATACACTCAACAAATGATCAGAATCTGGTGGTGCGGCGTGTACGACCGCTGTCCGTGTGAAAGGACTCTGCGGTGGCCAGCAGGCGGCGAAAAAACCCTGCGGCAAAAAATCGCTTGTGTGGTACGGGCCTTATTGGAGTGGTTGGCCGGTGGAAGGAAAGAAGCGGGCGGGTCGCCGACCGGCCGGGGGATGGGAAGATGCATTCAGGCCGGCTGGCTGGCCATCGCGTCGCACGGGAGGAAGGGCAGCAACGTGTATTTTTAGAACACACGTCATGTGCTGCAGTACAGTTTTCGAGAAATAACTGCAACCATAATAAATGCAATGTCTTTTTCTGCTATTTTCTTTGAATTAAAAAAATTTTTAAGCAAATTTTTTTCAATTTTTTACATTCCCTGGTAAAAGGGTTGTTACTTCGAGAGGGTCGTTATTTCCGAGGTCGTATAGTCGAGAGTTGACTGTATTTACATATTGGCCACATGGACTTTTTTTGTTGCACTGTAAATGTGTTTTCCGATGATCAGGGTTATAGTCATGCACAATATGGCCAGTTACACAATCGCGCGTATGCTACGCACTATGCGCTGTGTGGGCGTAGGGCAGATGGAAAGGAATTGTTAACACAGCTGGGCATATGCTACGTGTAAAGCCAAGTCGATAGCCGTTTTCTAAAGATTACTTTGCCGCTGGCTATTGTTTAGCTGAAGAGAGGAACAAACATGAAAACCTCGTTGGTGGATTCATCTGATAAATCACAGCAGACGACCGAATGCTTTCATGATGATATGCAGTTATTTTTTGTAAAGACAAAAACCAATTTTTTTATTATTTTCGTATGTTGATCACATTTTTTGATGACCTCATCAATAAAATTGCATCCGGTATACAAATGTATAATGTCAACAGGATACCAATTTTTTATTATTTTGGTATGTTTATCGCATCTTTAAAGGAACTCATCGATAAAACTGCATCCTGGTTACATATGTAGAATTCAACAAGATACCTGCATGGCCTACAGAGAGATTTGTTGTAACCTTCAGCTAAGTAAAATTAGCTTTAAAGACTCTGAATATTATCAGAAAATAGACGCTGATGGAGACGAATTCTCGTAGCAGCTCGTGGTCCTGTTGGTATGATCGCGTATATTTAAATAAATATTAAAAATGTTACATTATTTTTAGTTACTTAGTTATAGGTAGATTTACATACGCGTAGGCTTACAATCACTTCAGACAGATAAATACTGTAGGTTATACATAAATTATTACGGCTAAGGATCTGTGGATGAAACAGAATTGTTGTGGGGACGTGTACCTTGTGAGACATTTGATACGGATGTCGCTGACTGCGTGCGGATAACGTAACTTGGTCTCCTTGTGTACACTAAGTGAGGGATACATCTCAGATGACACAGTTGTCGATTGCGTCTTGCGGGTAGGCAAAATTGTTTAGGAACCGCACGTGGGAATAACGAGCTGTATGAATATTCAGAGGTTGATAATTTATGTATGGATTATACGTAAGAGAAGTACATGAGTTGAAGGGAGTTATGTTTGGAAGTATTGATGTAAATTGTGTTGTACTATAATTTCCACTAGTACATTTACATTTAGCGCTTCTGCACGGAAATGCAATTTTTGGTCACCATTGAATGAGTGTAAAGTAGGATGTAGTGATGCAAAAAAATGCACGATCTTCGCCATCATTTTTTTAGTAACTTTTGGCATTTTTTCCCCTCGGTCCTTGATCTCGAGTTTGGGAAACATCTATGGCCGTAATGTAAGTCTCACAGCTAGGATCATCCTCTGCTTCCTCACTTATTAGGGGCCTCGGTTAGTGCAATGGTTAGAGCACGCGCCTCGCATCAAGGCGATCCCGGTTCGATTCCAGGCCGGGTCAGTTCCCATATTTTCTCTCGTGGGAATAGGGAATAGTGCCGGATGATGCAGCTGGTCTACGGGTTTCCTTGGGATCTCCCGTTTCTCCCCCCCTCATTCCGGCGCTGCTCCGTAATCACATCATGTAAAATCTCTTCAGCGCTAAAGACCTAGATGTTAAGCACTTACAAAAATTATTTTACTTAAGTTCCTCACTTTTTAATACAGGATGTTGCAAAATTCCATGTCAATATTCTAGGGAAACAATCCTCACATGTAGAGGAACAAAAAGTGTCATATGAACATGGGTCCAAAACGCACCGTGTTTGCGCTACTGTTGGTAATACATGATGTATGGTTGATAATGCGCTGGCAGGATCATGTTGCTGTGTCACAGTTGTTCCTACTGTCTGTGTGTTAATGGCGTTGTGTGTGGCATAGTAACATGTTACCGTATATGTCGGCATATAAGACTACTATTTTTACATATTTTTGACCTTCAAATATTGCTACTCGTCTTATATGAAGGTGCAAAAGTTTTTGGTAACCTAAAAATCGTTTGAAAGCTAAGCTGTAAGCTATGGAGTAGTAGTATGATGTTTCAAGGAATTGCGTTTTTCATCACAAATGAAAACGAGTGCCCTGTTTTTTTAAATAAAATTTACGGTACGTAATTTTGATGAGAGTTTTTCATAGTAAAGGACACTTCCTCGCGGCGAAGCTGCGTTCGAAGCAGCTGGAGCGTGTGCCTAGATACTTTGTCTCGTCAGCCTACAACTCTTGGGCGGAGAAAACGAGGATCTAGGTCCGCATGCTTGCATCCTTTGTCTCGCAAGCACAAAACTCTCGGGCGGGAAAAACAAGGCTCTAGATACTGTACCACACATTCATGTGTCTACTGTCTAGTACTGGACTGGCAGACAACAACGCACAGGAATGCAATTACCTTGCAAGCAGCTGTTGTAGCCCGGCATTGCCATGTAGTGCGCGGCATGCCTCAAACCGGCGTTGCCAAGTCACGCACAGCTGCCTGCAACTGATGATGTCGCTGGCAGCCGCTGTGCATTTCCTTGGCTCTTGGGCGCCCGAAGAGCAGTAGTAGCTAATGTTATTCGTTTATGTGTCTACAATGATGTTTATATGACGGTAATAAATGCATTGAAAATATTTAAACCAAATTTTTAATGTTTCTAGCAAAGGAAAAAAATATTTTTCTGTCGGGAATTTCAAAATTAGTAATTTACTTTTTTTCAAGATTTTGTACCTTCAAAACCAGGACTCGTCTTATATGCAGGGTCGTCCTATATGCCGGCAAATATGGCATGTACTGCTGTAATGATGTCCCACAGCAATATGATCCTACCCTCGCACTATCAACTATACATCATGTATTGCCAACTGTAGTGCAGAAACGGTGCGTTTTTGGACCTATGTTCATATAACATGCTTTGTTCCTCTACACGTGAGGATTGTTTCCCTAGAATATTGACATGGAATTTTGCAACAACCTGTATATGTTACTAAGTTCCTGTCAGCTTATTGTACTGTAAAAGTACACAGGAACAAGTTGGACTAATCCCGAGGAGACCCCATACCTCTCCTAAAATTACAACAAAACAAACATAGGTTGATTTCAAACATAAAATTTAGACTTTCATGGCAACAGCCCTTCAAAACAATGAAATTAATTTGTTGTTAAAAACACACATTATCCAAACATGCCCATATGGCTATTACAAAACGGGAGTACTCAACATCACACATTAAAAGGGGCATACCATGTCGTTCGTCTCAGTCCCTTCGACTCTCTGGCGGCGCCCTTTACGAAAATGGTGAGGAAAAAAATCCAGAAGTGAACACGCGAATCACAGCTCAGAAGGAGCAAATTACTTCAAAGGAAACTAACAACATACCTCAAAAGCCAACTTACCGAAGACACAATGACTGTCGGAGCGTCGAAAGGGCCGAGAGACGATGCGCGTTGGAGGAAAGACCTGCAGATACTGACCCACACCCGAGAACGAGCTGGCCGGACTTACCAACGGGAGAAGTGAAAGGAGAGGGCAAGGCGGCAGAATCAAGGAAAGGGCACGAGCATCACCGAAGCTGTCCGAGGAGCCGAAGTACGTGGCGGCAGGGGGAAAGTTCAAAATTACGCCGGAGTCAAAGTTCTGACAAAGTACACATACGACGAATCACTTGCGCAGAGTTCATAGCCTCAGAAAATGTTCCACTATTGCAGTTACTAGATTAAAGAAGTCTTTTCAATTATGTATATGGAAAAAACCCCACAACAGTATCAAAATTTGTTTCGTTCTTTCTGTAAATGTCGGTAGCAGATTAAATATTTGCTTTGTCGCAAAATGTGATGACAATCTCTATGCAAGAAAAATCCAACCTACTATAAAAATATGTTTGTATTGCTCGCTGACTAAAGCCCACCGATAATTATTCGAATATACATTTTGAAAAACTTAATAACAGATTGCGGTTATTTCATCACCCGCTTTATGAATATGTTGATTTAGCTGTGTCAGTTGTCAAACATTTCTTACTACGCAACTTAATTAAAATTATACGGACGTAATTTTGAGGATATGTTGCAGTTACTGGTTTTGACGACAATCACATGGGGTCACTGGCATGTAATAGGAAATGCAATTCAACTATAGATAGTTTTTGTGACTACTATTTTATTAGTGGTAGTGTTGCTTGGCAAGATTCCAGAAGTCTTTAAATATGTCACTACACCAGTCATTCATACGTATTTTAAATGGAACACAACTTATCACCTGTTGTTAGTTAAATACAAAGTACAGTATTAAAATAGACTGTTCTGTTTTACAATTTGCAACATAATGCAATATCACAGTGTTTTGGCTGCAATTTCATAGTCACATAATTTAAGTTGCATATTACTTTGCTACCTGTATATTATGCTTATTTCCTAAGTACAATGATGCCAAAACTGTATACCGGCATTGTGTAAATAACTTGATCATTTATGTTTGTTTTATACTGTGTAATCTGTCCTATGTTAAAGCGTGAAGAAATAATGTGTTTGTTTGTGTACTTTTATCTTTCGTGATTTATTTATTTATTTTAAGCCAACAGAATGCAATCGCAAAAGTGGGCAAACTTTAAACAACAGCACCACTCTTCAAAAGGCAGTTAAATTCAAAATTAAAAATATATCACATACATGATCTTTGAAAGAACTGTGCAGTGGGAGTGCATGACTGGATTTATTTGCGTCCACATACTCCATTGCGAAATAAATATTATATACAACTAAATATTACACACTGAAAAGAGCTTATTCAATTTCTTTGTCAATTTCATAACATATTTCTCCAAAATGTGAGGCATATTTTCTAAAAAGTTGTTCCTTGCTTACATTCGTATTTTTTGGTTCTTGTAATCATTACATGATGGATCCCATTAACACGATCTTTCTTCCACTTCAGCAATTAACAATACCGTTTCCACGTCCGTTGTGCAGAACAGCCTCTACACAACTGCTACGTGGTGCGGAGTACGCTCTACTGTGTAAGCTCGTACTTTACCAATGGCCTCATACACTCGCAACTCATCCGTCGCATATAAGGGCCACGCATAGGAATCGTACGTGTGCGGACGGTCCGCTCGACTGTATAAGGTCTCATATCAATAAGGTAACTTCATGCGCGTGCATAGGGCGTATCGCGTAGCATGTACGCAACTGTGAAACCGGCCTAAGATGGCTGGGTGGTAGGTTTGTGATTTCTCTCTATGGAAAAAAATATGTATTTTTGATCAGTGCCTTACATGACATATTAATTGTTTTAGTATTTACTTCATTAAATTAAGAATACTTTATGTAGTATAAAAAACACATGAAATGTACTACCTTTCGTCGGCTTCATTAATGACACAATTACAATGCTATCTTACGTAGTGTAGTTTTTTTTTGTGTACTGTAGGAAACAGTACAAAGAGCAGAAGCTATTCCATTGCCTCCCCCATCAGAACCAGAGCCAAAACCTGAAGTGGAACCAGAGAAACCCCCCACGCCACCCCCGAAGAAAGCAAAGTATGTGGATGAGCAGCCGAAACCAGTCGCTCCTATATTCACTTTACCACTGTGTGATGCAGCGGTCCCAGAGGGCGACAAGGTCACATTTGAATGCAGGTACAACTAGTAAATATTGTACACCTTTTAACACAGTTTATTATAATGTGTACTTATTGTACTTTCACACCGTACTGGTACTGATTTATTTTATTGATTAATATATGAGGCATTCTTATCTTAGACCATCAAATTTATGTTAAAGTGGTTTAGTTGTGTACTTTACATTGTTTGAATTATGTTATTAATGAAATAACTTGAATGTTTTTAAAAATCTAGCATTGACAGTGCCAGGTGTTTTAGAAGTACAGTAGTAAGGGAAGCCAATATCATTGAACAGAGGACATTCTAGATATACTAAAACATCAGCTAAAACACCACATTTAAGCATAATTATTTATGTACCTTATATGTACTTAAATAACTTAATTTCATTTGTGTGATTTTTTTGCAGTGTAACGTTATAGGCTGTTGTTAATGAAGTGAGCACATTTGAATATCACCTTGTCTAGAATAATAGTTTCAAAATATTTTTTATTTTGGCTTTAGACGTTAACTTTTGAATAATGTAAAGTTGCAGTGATTGTTACTTAAGGCTGCTATGTTTATATGAAAAAGTGGTGGAAGTATACTTCTTGATAGAAATGTAAAACTATAACCGGGCCTTCAAAACTGCTCACTTTATCATGAAACTTTTTACATATAACTAACTCAAACATTATAAAATTGTTGTTACTTTTATGTGGTACTAGTGTTATAGATGCTACAAAATTGTATGGTTCTCTCAGTTATGTATTGTGAAGGAATTTTATTTGCTTTCGGTGATACAGTTATCATTTGGCCATAATTAAAATCCTAACATCCCCTGCTTAGGCGGCACTGCCATAATTGCAGTCATGTGCGGCGGTGAACAACTGTGCGCAATCAAGGCCACACCTCCATGGCCATACAGTAGCAGGTGCAAGAAGGAGGCTGGGTACCCCTCTTCTGGCATGATTGAACAATATATATTAAGGGCAGAGTGTGAGCTAGGGTAGGGAGAGAGTATTCGGTCAGTTTCTTATCCTGTTTAATACCCACAGTATTTTCAAGTCAGTATGTAATCAGTCTCCTCCAAAAGTAGTGACACACACAATTTAAATTCAGCTTGTCAGTTCAGTGACCCTGAAGGCTTAGCTGTCAGCAGGAGTTTAATGAGTGGATTGTCCGAGGTTACGACCCGCTCTGGGTTTGAAGCCGGGCACAGTAATGTGAAACCAAGGGAGAGGTAGCTGAACAGTAAAACTTTGGACTCACATTCAGGAGGACCCAGGATTAATTTTAATCTTACGTATCGTGATTACAGTTTTCCAGGGTTTCCCAAAATTGCTCCAGGTGAATGCCGGGATGGTTCCTTAACAAAGGCAGCGGACTCAGTACATGATTAATAACAGCTATAATGTGTCATATAAATTTAATTCATTGCACAGAATGTGTTATACAGATGTCAACTTGCAGGTACCTACAGTATTTATATCTAAGACTGCTATTGATTATAGTAATTTTCCAACCCCATGTACTTAATAATGAATAGATATCATTTTTGGCCCTAAACATTGTACAAGCCTATGTAAATAAACACACGTGACAATGTTTATTGGAATCATACAAACTAGCTAAAAATAGAAATTAAGAGGGGTTTTTGAGCTCTCACTTTATCTTGAACTGCATATACTCGTTAGGGTGGAGCTGATCCCAGTTTTGATATATGGAACTGGCCGATATAGCAGTGATTGGTGCCTTTGGCAATTCAACAAATTCCTATTACAAAAGATATTTATTTCAAATTTTAAGGTACTTTTGTACGAGATGAATTAACACTGCTGGTTTGCTTGTATATTACGATAATGATAAACTTGTAAGAAAAGTAGCTAGGTAACTATGTTGTGTCTTGGTAGCGTAGTTAGTAAAGCATCTGCTGTCACATAATTGATGATAATATTCCTTGTTTTCTTATCTTTTGATTTTCCCTGTTTGAATTCTTCTCTCACCAAATCTTTGTATTTGTAGTTTCTATTTATGGAATGACATACTGTAATATGTAACAATACCTTCACAGTTTAGTGGTGCATGAAAAAATTTAGTGATTTTTTCTTTTTTTCTTTTCTTCCTGAGAGAATTGGTTGATATTTAATTACTGTAGAAAGCGTACTGCATATATTATCAGTGAGGGACACGATTATTGGCTATACAAACTATCTTTTTCAGACTTTTTAAATATTTTTTAGATATTACATTATTTTTGGTTATAGAGAATATTTTCAATAGATCACATATAAAAACATAAGTTTATACTAACTACAGTACTATATGTTTTATAGTAAAGTTTGTAGAAAGAAAAGTGTTATGCAAGTACACTGCAGTGTCTCCCAAGAAATACTATGATACTTTACAGAGTGACTGGTATTCCGATGCCGGAAGTTGTTTGGTACAAAGATGGCATTTCTATCCAGAACAACCCAGACTACCAGACAACATTTGAGCATGGCATCTGCAGACTGAACATCGAGGAGACATTCACAGAAGATTCTGCCAAGTTCACCTGCAAGGCTGCTAATTCTGCTGGAACAGCAGAGACAAGTGCCACCTTGTCTGTCAAGGGTATGAGCAAGTGTATTCTTGATTAATGATTTTAGTCAATTATAATAGTAGTTTTAATCAATAACAAAGTGTAAGAACTTGGTCACTACGTTTAAAATACATTATAAGTCAAAGTAATACAAGCACAAGAACTCACTGGCAAACATTTGTAGCAAGACACATAGACGAAAAGATGTTGAACAACACTTGTTTTTATACAGTAATCTGATTGTGTCATTTTGCTATATCTGCTAAAGTAGCTTCCAAGTACAGGCTTCTGTAGAATAAACATTGCAGTGTATTTTATTTGCATAGACTTGTACAGTATTAATTTCTACATTCCACTACTTCAAAAAATATTATCTACAATATACAGTGAAAACCTTGATTTCTCCCTCCCCCCCGAAGCCAAAGCACTGTTTTTTAATTTTTCCCACATTTTACACCAACTTTATGTGGTCCCATTTGCTACTTTTACATTAGAAATTCACCTCTTTTTACACTTTCCTGCATTTTACAACAATTTTCTAGGTTCCTTGCAAAGTTTATAAAAGGGGTTCTCTTGTACACTCGTTAAGTATATAAGGAATTAATTTTTACACTTAATTCAAACATGAAACAATAATTACACTAATTATACTTGACGCCGCTTGAGTTAGTTTAGTTGACAGAGAATGGATATATTGTTGACTTGGTCTACCTGGTTCGGCATCCAAATACCTCCCCCCCCCCCTTTCCCCAGAGATCGGTGAAGCGCTCCGTTTTGGGATATTAGGGTTTGGTAGCCCTACCTAAGTCAATTGAACCTGGAACGGACAGGTGCATTAATTTCTGTCATTCGGTGTTCTTGGTGCAGCGGGGGGGGGGGGGCGTATGACCTGGAGGGTTTTGTGGACTGTCAGGAAGGGGTGAAGGTATCGGGAGGGAGGTATGTCGGAACCGGTACTATGGAAGAAGGTGCAGGGACGGTTGGTTTGGGTTGGTTTGAAGACATGGAAGAACTATGAAGCAGCGCCTTCCTGTTAGGAGAAGATATTAAGGGAGAAATAGCCCGAGGAGCGCCGAGGCAGCCGTAACTATAATCTAAGTAGAAGTGGGGTCAAGGGAACTGTTCATCATGGGGAAAGACAGATCTTCCTCCTGGTGATGGCTGCGGTGCTGGGGCGTGTCCAGCTCGTGCTGCTTCTGCCTTCAGCTGCTCATAGACCTTGGCAGCGAACCTCGCCTCGTCCGACTGCCTTCTGATGGCCTAGGCGACCCTTTGCCTGTACCATCTTCCTGCAGTATGCCGAGGCATAAAGTACTTGAGAGTAGGGAACCGGGTATGCTCTTTTGGCGAGTCAGATGTGAGAAAACTCCTAATCTGCTATGTTACAAGAGGCTAGAAAAGGTAGTGCTAGTAAATTTTCGTGGGCGGCTTCCAGGGGGCCGATGCAATGTGCCCTGATGCAGTTGGATGCACTAACAGGGCCGGTAGCTCTCCTCACAGTTAGCCTTTCCCAAGGGGAACGCCTTGGACTGGCTACAGATACTCTAAATCCCCAGAGAGATAAGCGACTGGTACAGCTCAGCCCCGGCGATTCCTTACTTGGTCCAGGTGAGACCAGGGAAATGCCTGAAGGGCAGCAATATGTGCTCCTATCGACGAACTTCGCAGCCAGAGGAGTCAATGAGAATCCAGGGAATGGTAGGTAGTGGTCGGAGGGGTGTTGGTAGGGAGGTTAGGGTAGAAGGTCGAACACAGGATTCAGTGGAACTGTTTTTATTTTTAAAAACACACCCTGAGTTTGCTGTTGCAAAAGGTGTCCCTACGAAAGAGAGACTTCTGCCAATCCCGGTGTAGAAACATGGACGAGGGCGACCCAGAACTCCTGCTCGAGTGACTCCTTGACTTGGTGGTGGTGGTTTCCAACAGCGGATTCCGGGGTGATGCTAGGCGGACGATCAGTGAATGGACGCTTGATCGCAGACTGCGACCTTTCTTAAGCTCTAACAAGAGCCGGAACGGTCATCAACTTAATGTGAACTGACAAGGATTGCACGCCCTGTGCCAGCCTTATACACCCATGCATAGGCCTGGAGTGAGCGGGTAAGATACACGTGCAACCACCAGGTACCCCTCCAGGCAGGGATGGTAGTGTGTGGACAGGATGCTTGCCAGCTACAGGGGATGGCTGGAATACCTGTCCTATTAGGCGAGCTGCGAAGCAGGTTGCATCGGCGGCGCTCGCTTAGAGGCAGTCCTACTGGCGACCAAGGTAATGTGTAGACGAGGCGGCAGGGGAGGGTGGAGCAGCATGCACAGTCAGGAGTCAGTGAGGAAGCATAGTGGAACGAGGGGACTGTGGCGCATCACACGCATATTGTTCTTGTCTATAACTTTTTTTTACATGGCCTGCTCACTTGTTGTCAACATATACATTCTAATGTTCTATGCACACAGTTGACAACAACAAACATTCTGATATTCTTTACATCTTTTTTCAATTTTGAGTTACTGTATCTAGTTTTGAATCTAAATAGGTATTATTTTTAATTGTTACAAAAATATATATCAATTTACATGTAAGATACATTACATATCCCAACTCATTCCGAATTTCTGAACAGACATTGTCTTCATAAAGATGTCTGCAGCATTTTCTTCAGAACTTACATATTCAATTGTGTAAATTTGATGAAGTTGACTCTGTTGTCATCATACTAGGATATCTTAAGTTTCATAGTTGGTCATCATTTAAATTGCACTATGATTGTCACAATTCAATACGGGATTCTTATCACTGGCAGATACACTTTGCAACAGGCCACTGGATGCAAAACTTCACAAGTTGAATTGCAGTAACGTAATCTGCTTTGGCTATTGATGGTGGTTCTGTCTGGTGCCGAGAAATGAGGTTTCCAGCATGTAACACTGCGGAGCTGTTTGTGCTCTACCAGTCTTCTGTATCACGTGCTGATTTCTTCTAAAAACCAACTCACAGTGTTTGGTGTGGCTCAGGTACCAAACAACTTTCTTTGCTGCACTCCACAGTGACATGTTGGTCTGTCAAGAAACCTACTTAGGTAAGAGGTGGCGAACATGATGTCGGGTGTGGTGATCAGAATTTGGTACATTTGGCAGCCAATAATCTGCCTGAAGGGTACATCCATGATTTCCCCGGTAGGGTACTGAACAGCGTCTTGAGCTGTTGGAATCTTGCATCCCCTTACACTTGTCCATGTTGAATATTTTAAGAACATCCTCAATCAGTTTTGTCTTAGAGATTGTGCTCTTGCTATCTCCGGTTGCACCATCCGTACCCAGAAATGATGTTGATATTCCTTTGTGTTAAATTATTCATTCAGGGAGCTGACAGAGTTCTCAATGTCATCTACAAAAAGGATTAAATGCGTGTGTATCTGGCAGTACAGACAAGCATATTTTGCATAACGTTCTGATTCTGACTGGGTGGCAAAATTTTGGAACATTTCATTCCAGCATTTTGGGGAACCTTCAAGTCCGTACAGCTCTCTGTTTAGTTTCAATATTTCAGAATCACGTTTTACCCCATCTGGCTTCTTGATGTAGATGTCGGAACTTAACTCATTGCTTAGGAATGCAGTAGGAATTTCCAGTTGTCTGGATTCGAGGTTCTTTTGTAAAGCAAAATTGTATTGTTCTGACTGTTTATATTTTTTCAACTGAAGAAGAGTAGATGTCATAGTCACAAGTCTCTTCCACTAATCTTGCTATTTTGAGTCAATTTTGTTTAGTGTGAAAAATCCGTTTCATGTCAGTGGGTTTGACTCCTTCTGGTACCTCGGCAGGTTTCCATTTTTGGAATTTTTTGTGAGCTTGAAGTTCAGTTTTTATTGCAACTTCTGTCACCGCCTTCTTCAACAACTGCTGAAAATGTACTCGGGTCTCCAGATATTGGACAGTAGCCACTCTATAGTTCATAATTTTTAAATTGTCTTGACTGAAACGTACTCCTTCTTGGTTTTTCTCATACATCGCTCACCTCACTTGGTGGGGGTGTGTTTCATCTTAGATTTTTTTGTATTCTGTTAATCTTTGTCAGTTCATTGTCAAATCCTCTAAAGAAGTTTTTTGTCTTTTATGTCAGGGGTTTCTTCTTTTCCTCTTTCAGTGGTTTCTTCCACAATTGCAGTTTTATTTGGCTCAACAGAGTCATCTTTCAAAAAGATCATATCTGTCTCATCAAAGTTTTCATTATTCGAGACTTCTACATAATTGTTGACTAGAGATTTCACAGCCTAAACCCATTTGGACTATAACCTACCATCTCTATAGGTTTTGCTGTCACCTCAGGTTTCTCTTTTTTGGCAGTTTTACTGCCCAAGCCTTTGCCCCAAAAACTTTCAACTTTGATAAGTTGAGCTTACCATGGTAAACACACAGACTGGAATGTTTCTGTGTAGTGCTGTTGTGGGAGACTGGTTAGTCTGATAAGTAGCTGTTCATATTGCGTCACCACATCAATGTTTTGGTAATTTTGTATCGATAAATTTGCTTCTCCCTTTATTCAGTAGAGTCTTTTTCATCCTTTCTCACACCCCATTGCTCTGTGGAGAATATAGAGTTGTGTACTCCGGTTTGATCCCTTTGCTTGAGCAGAAAGATTATAATTCTATGGAGGTAAACTCACCACCATTGTCATAACTGTAATGGGTCACTAATCTGTTTTGCGTCACTGAAGTACTACAGTTCCTACAGGATCCCGAGTTTCGGCACAAATAAATGTAATGGGTCACTTGAGCAACATGCTCAAGCCCCGGTTGAAACTGCCAATTAGTTATGTATAGTTCATAATAAGGGTTGCGTTGTTTATATGGCTACTTGATCCAGATTAATGAGGTACACATTCTTTTCTCTTCACATGTTGGTTTAATTATTGACTCCCAAAAATTTTTATGATATAAATTTAGAATTTTACCGAAATTTTGAGGTGTTGGCCAATTCACGTTGTTCAAAATGAAGTTCCCATTCTCAGGCCACACAATACCTTAACCAACAAATGAAATGCTAAAAATTACCCTATACCAGGGCAGACATTAGGTCCTACTCAGTCCGAAAAACTAAAGTGAACTAGGTAAAGGGAATAAACTTCCCCGACCACAAACGTACCCATTCTTGCCGTGACCGCCTCTTACACACCAACAAATGCTGCCGACAGCACTCAACCGCCCGGCACAAACTTACAGCTACAATACCAAAAAACGGAATGGCCGACTAACACAGTCACGCTTCCTTTTCCACTACAGCGCCCCTGGCGGCCACCCAACACACTAAGAATAAAAAGTTACTAAAAACTAAAACTAAGTAAATTCTAATGAAAAATTACATACTCTTAAACCACATGTCAAACTAAATATTGCTTTCCAAAATATAATTACACTCAAAATTACAAAATAAAGTTTAATATTTTATATGGCATGTCTTTTTGATTGGCCCACGCAAAATGTATTACTGTCTTTGTCACACACTCAACTTGCGGACGTGGACGTGTGCTCCAGTGAAAGGTAAAATTAGTAAAAACAATTTACAACCTAAATTTAGCTTTTTCAGGAACTGGGTAAGCATACCTGTGCTTACACTCAAACTGGTCAACAATACACCCAGTCTGAAGTCAATTACAATAACTGTTAAAATTATTTAAACTGCTTCAATTACTGATATTCAAATAAAATTGAATATACAAAGTAAACTCAACCAAAGCAAACTAATAAGTAGGTAATATAAAATTTAATAAATTTAAAATATAGTAATATAAAATAGTACATATAAAATATTAATATAAAATTTAATGAATTTAAATCTGATACAGGTAAAGACCAGACATCATCCTTCTAAACTCATCCTTCTAAACTTCTGTCAATAATACCTAAAGATAATGAACTAAATCGATGAACAACAACAATTTAATTAAAATGCACAAAAGAAAATAAACACAGTAATGATAATAATAAAGGAAATAATTAAGGCCTAAGTTGGTGGGTGGACCTCCTGACACAATGCACTCAATAGACAGATTTCACTCATAGCTGTGAATTTAAGAGATTTATATACATAGTTCTTCAGGTTTTATGTTGCCTCGTGACGTATTTGTAAGCAGATGTACAGTGACAAAATGTGACTGGTCATCTATGATCATTTCAAAATCTCTACTTATGGTAAGGGAAGGGTGGTTGGTAAGTCAGCTATGTAAGTTTTCCCTGTGAGAGAACACTGAATGTTTAGACACTTATTGACTATCTCTGCAAACATTTTTATGGTAATTCACTTTCTTTCCTGATGTTACATCGTTGAAATAGACAACAGATTTATTCCTCGGGAACTATGATAGTTCCCAGTTTTATCACCAGGTCATCCTTGTACACTCTTAGAGTTCCCATCTGTTCTGCTATCATCTCGTCTCCATTTGCTACCTTGATCCTTACAGGTTGTTTGAGGTTCTTAACCTTGGACATACATTTTTCAAGCTCACACCAACTAAATTATCTGTGCATCCCAAGTAGAGAACAAACTGGACTCTGTTCTGTCCTTCAGTAAACAATAGTATTTCCTCAACAATTGCTACAAATGAAATCTCTTCATTTTGACCATCTTTATATTCCCGACAGAAGTAACTGATTGTGCCCTTGTAGCTACCTCAAATATCATCCCCACGACTTGGATATTATCCTTAACATTCTCTGTCATGGCCTCGAAGGCTTTTCAAATTTTGTGTGTAGCTACTATAGCCATCTAAGTTGAAATTTTCACTGTAGCATCTATAGCTACCTCTAGCAAGCTTGGACAAATTTTGACTCAGTTGCCTTCATAGGATTGCATTATGTTCTGTGTCTGATAGCCCTAGATTTTACAAAGTTCAAAGTTAAATCAGTGTACAGCAAGGTTTCCAACACAGTGATTAGTGATTACATTTTCATATTACCTGGAGTAGTTAATAACAGTTACATACAGTATCACTTGAGTCAAGCTTTGAACCCATTGCCTCCAGTTCCCTTACTAAATTATCAAACATGTTAAAATGGTTGTGAAGTGAAGTTGTGCACTTTAGACCTAGGTACTTTTTTTGACTAGTAGCTTTGATATTTAATTTACTGCTCGAGCAGTTTTACAGTCCAGAATGTTGTCAATATGGTGATCACTGACACAGTTAATTATGAGATTCTCTGCTTTTTTGTCTGCCACTTTAGCTTCTTCTGTCCTCATTGCATCGAGCTCGTTCATACCCGCGTTCTTATACTGCAGTCCGTTTTACTCCCTTTTCATCCAGTAAACAAATCAATCTAATCTTTTAATTTTTAAAATTGATGCCCATTAGCTGTAGTTACGGGGTTGTTGTTACACTAGCAGCCGTGTTCACGGACGTTGCAAATCTGTGGCTATTACTCAGAAATCTTGCTTATATATATACACACACACACACACACACACACACATATATATACATATAATATTCTGCACACACACACACACACACATACATATATACATACATACACTGAGTTCGTCAATGTTGCCAACATAAACATTCTAATATTCTACATACACACATAATTGATCAATGTTGCCAACAAAATTATTCTGATAACAGCTACATGAATAACTGCTATCATTAACAGTTCAGTTGTTAAAGATAAAGAAAATTAAAGGCTGCCAGGTAACTAATTATATAGGTATTAAAATTTAACATACACAAGTACTAGCAGAGTACCATCGAGCTTGCCAGGAGGCGAACTAGAACAGGCAGCAGAATTTAAAATAGAAAAAAAAAATGAGGTGTGGTGCTCAAAGGTTGAGGCCAGGTGGTTGTCCAGATTTGGTTATGTTTAGGTGGGCTAGTTCCCATCGCCTTAGTTCTGCATTACTGTAGTGGGTAATTTCAACGTTGTTACCAAACACGGTTTCTGACCAAACATAGGCTCTAGGCTAGTTTAGTTACTGTAAGGTTGGTAAGTAGGGGTCAGATATCAGGATAGATAAGCAGAGTTTGGTCAGTTTTTCCAGCTTTCTATGGTCCAAGATGCTACTGTTTTTGAGAGTGACAGTAAGTATGTGGTTAGCGTGTGGTGGGAAAGCAAGTGTGTCAACAATAGCAATTTCAGATTGAAAGTTAGGTATGTATGTTGGTATTTGGTCAGTGAGATGTACTTAGGCCTTCACCATGGTGGGCTAACCCCAAAGCAACCGCTCTAGGCCCTGCCACAGCGTGCCAGAGAGGTCTGATGATGAAGGGAATTAGTTTCCAGTCTTCACATGAACCAATTTACATAGAATGGGGCCATGCAATTACCCATGGCTAACCTTTGATCTGACGGTAGTCACTACCGTCAGATCAAAGGTTAGCCATGGGTAATTGGGTACGAAAACTATTGTTTTTTAGGGTTAGTCTGACAAGTTCAACTAGGAATGCTGTAGTGGGTTTACTGTTGGGTGGTCTCTGGTTGAGGAAGTATTCAATGACAGACAGACAGTCCAGATTAATGGTTCAGACCACTTAACCATTTTGCTGAAAGTGTTCCATTGATGACATCTTCATGATCTGGACCTCTGCAGTAACTAATCTCACATAATTTATGGAATATTTGAATACTCACAGTCTTCTTAAATTCACCTGGTCATACTCTCAAATACATGCATTACATATTCCTAGACATTAACACTATACAATGGCACCATCCATACTTCTGTTCACACCAAACCCACCATACCACCCACATAATGTCAAGAAATCACTACCATACAATCCCACCACTAAAGCCACATGCAAATGCACCACTCATAGTGACCTCAATAAACAATGTAAACAAATACCCAAAGCCTTCATTGACAGGTGCTGCCCTGAAAACCTAATTCATAACCAAATCCACTAAACCATTTCCGACATGAAGACAAGCACAGATATACCTCTGATTGCCCTACATCATGAAAACGATCCTCAAATCTGGTCACAGAACCCTTACTTCTTTACTACAAACAAAAAACTTGCTCTCTAAACCTCTCATGTTAATCTTCAGACACCCACCAAACCTCTACAATAAACTGGTCCTTCCTAAATTTCAGCCAACCACATCCAAACCATCACTGTGGTTTTTAGAGGATCCCAACCCTGCAATAAACTGCGCTGTGGTTCCTCCATCAACCCTCCACTTCTTTCACTAGCAGACTTACCAGTCATACATATACCATACTAGGAAGCTACAATTGTGCAACAGAAAACTTCATATACCAGCTACAGTGCAAACATTGCGACACAGAATACATAGGCCTTGCCACCAACACACTCATACATAGAATGAATGGTCATAGAACAGACACAAGACAAGTTGTAGCCAGTAAAGTGGACTTTAGAAACCAGTTGCAGCACCCGCTGAATTTCACAAACAAAACTTAGACTCCTTGTTACCTCAAACGGTAGCTTAGAACTAAGGCACTGGGAAATAGCTCATCAATATGTAACCAAATTTTGACAACCCCCAGGCCCCAGTATCAGATAGTCGCAAACATAGCCAGAGAATACCCTTAAATCCTAGCATCTCCTCAATTTGAATCTTCCTACCGCACCTAAGTTCACGTTTTGACTACTAGGGTAACAATCCACACTTCCACTGCCACCATTACTTAGTGTGCCTTATTTTTTTCACTGTGGCATGTAATTTTTGTACTAAACACATTTATTTTTCTGAAGTAAACAATTAATAAAAGACAAATTTTTTAAAAATGTACATAAAGACTTATTAATTGCTAGGCACAAATACACTATACAAGTTCTACCAAGATAAGCTAACTATTGTTCTATGTAAAGTGGAAAAACCTCTGTTTGTTGCACAGAAGCACAACCAGAGGAACAATTGCGACCGCCAGTATTTGTGAAGCTGCTGGAGTCTGCCACAGCGAGGGAAGGCTCCAGTCATCAGTTGGAGTGTAAAGTGGAGGGTGTGCCTCTACCTGTAGTGCAGTGGTACAAGGACGACGTATGCATAGATAACTCTCCAGACTACCTCATCACGTACAACAATGGCGAGGCTGTCCTCCGCTTCGAGGAGGTCTTTCTGGAAGACCAGGCTGAGTACACATGCAAGGCTGCCAACCCACTGGGCACTGAGTCCTGCCAGGCCAAGCTGACAGTAGAACGTGAGTTCATTATATTTTTACGTACTCCTGTTGGCTCATACTTTCAGGTACTGTCTCCTTACCCAACTATCTGTCCTGATTGAATGTACTGTATGTTAGGTGGTTAACATAGCTCCTCGCATTGCAATGGTGGAAACTTACGTAAGGTGGGTGCTTGAGAATGGGAAATTGTGGTATTTAGAGTGATGCAGTTGACATGCCATAAAAGCATGTGGGTAACGCGGGGAAAAAGGGAAGTGAGGCGGCTAGGAATGAGCTGAAAGAGGTGATGCACGAGATGCCAGGAGAGGTACACGGCAGGAAGTCGAGGAGGAAAACCCCTCTGGTAGAGCACAATGAGATCTCCTGGTTTGGTAGGCAGATGACCATGGGGCAGGTAAGGTACCAGACTGATGAAATGTTGCACCCAATGTTGTAAGGGGATCTGTTGGCCAGTCTCCATGCCAGAAACAAACGTATGCTGTTATGGCAGTTACACGCTCACGTAACTTTTTCTGATAGTGAATTTCCGGAAAGAAGGTCCCGGGTCCCGACATCACTGAGAACGGGTGAGTGCCGGTAAATGAAATAACGGGAGACAGTTGGCACAGTTTACTCCCCATTAATGCCAATTGCACGGGAATGGGCTTACTTCTTTCCAGTAGGCGATGCAGTAAAATTTAGCGCTAGGTTAGCAGGGTAAGAATTAATGAGGAAATTATAAACTCCTGAACGCATCAATTGACGAGAGGTTTAAGAGCCTCCGTATCAAGAAAACAATAATAAATTGTAAAACAATACTTCAATCACTGCAGTCACGTCAATTAAAAAAAACTGTCAACTGCAATGACTGACCAGATGTCAGGAGGTCTTTACAAAACAAGGTTAACTCTGTAATGGAATTACAGATATTTATTATTTTTTCAATTGATTATTTTTCATGATTATTTCTTGTATTTTATTTAATTATTTTGGTTGATGAACATTTCTAATTTGATGATGATTGATGTTAAATTTAGTTTAAAGTAATATTTAATTGTCATAATTTCTATGTTTTGATTCACTTCTCTGTGTACTAGTGTACTCAGAAGGTTTATATGACTTAGATCTAGGGATCAGATCCTGTACTACTTAAGTCCTTTTTCCAAGTTGGAAGGAATTTTAGATAATTTCTCTGAGGCTAGGGCTAGAACCGACGCTATTAGCGATGGCTAGGTCTTCTATTCTTGACTCCCGAAGCAGATAGACGTAGCGGCTCATCCTGCCGCCGTCGTAAGCTTAGGAAACCCAAGGGAGTGGGTTTAGGGCTTATTTAGAACAACTAATTAAGTTCGCGACTAAAGAAGTGGCTAATTTTTGTTAAAATCAACCTAAGTTTTTGGTGAACTGCAAGCCAACATGGAAACTACGTAAGGCGACATTTTTTTTTTTTTTGTTTAAGTGAAGTGATACGGAAATCGCATAAAATCATCATTCAAGTTTGACTCTGTTTTAATATACTAATAATTTCTAAACAAATTTCAACAGAAAACTCTTTTAATTTGATTTGGAACTGAGCAACTAATTTCTGAACATTTTTCTTTAAGTTAGCCAAATAGCTAATAATGCCGAGCCTAACCAGAGGTCTGAGATCTTCTATCTCAACTTTACTGACTGAGCTAAAAAATGTTATTTCTTTGGTTGAGCATAATTCAATAAACTGTGGAATAAGTTCAGATCCAGAAGATGTATATTTTAAGTTATTTGTGGACTTCGTAATGTGCATTGTTATTGGTTGGGAGATGGTAATTTTGTTAAGTCATTGGTCCCAGGTTGTAGGGAATAGCTCCTTTAATTCTCATGCTCTTATTTATTTTAATGAAATACTGCAATTTTCAAAGGTATTTCTGTTTATGTGTATCCTTGTTCCTTACAAGTGCGATGTTTTCTCTCCAGTATTCTGCACTGCATTCACCGAATTCACTAAAATTTAATTCACAATTCTATTAATTTTGACAGCAAATTATACTACGTATTTCAATTAACACCAGTCTACAAATAATCAAGAGAACTCCGCATGTGCGCCGTCTTCAGCTCCTTAAAAAAAACGTAATACATATTGTTTTCCAGAGCGCCATCAGAGCGTGCTAACGCGACGTCCACCGCACCATCAACAGTTCATTTCACACTTCAGTTGTTCACAGTGCACACTCCGTCTACCTGGTAACACTAGCTAGCAGCTTCAACCCACACTACTGGACAGTTACCAAAACATTAGATATGACGTGATGTGACCGTATGACTACTTATCATAAACTTAATTAACTAACGCCTTATACAAAATAAATAAACTCTCAAACAGACTCTAAAATTTTGCACTCCTTTAGAGATAACCAGACCCCTACCTTCCCACAGCACAGTCAATGACTTTCGAAAGCTACAACCAAGATTAAAATAAGATTTCAAAAATTTATGACGTGATAATTATCTGCCACGTGTACGACTCATGTCCCCATGAGCTACCCCTTAAGACCAATTCTGAGTCAGTGTATAAAAAAATTTTCATTTTAGTTACAATTTGTTAAAAAGCTTAAAATAAAACAGGCCTGCGAGACAGGAGCAACTGTGTATCAAATGTACACTAAACATTTCTTTGCGACTACGTGCTCTCAACCTGAACACCAGAAGTAAAAAAAAAAACTATATTACATTTTGAAATTCTATGGCCTTGCACACAAAATTTAGTTTCCGAATCATATAATAAATAATTTAGGTACTCTCGGTGCAAACAAGAAACATCAAATTGAAATGTTTATCTGGTTGCGGTGCTCGACTCTCACAGGAACAGCTGATGAGACTGGGTGCCTCTCTGGTTTACAACTTGACAGCAGCCGCCTCGAAGCCTGTCGCTCTATCTCCAACTCTCTCTCTCTTTCTCTCTCTCTCTGTGTGCGTGTGTGTGTGTGCATGTGTGTGTGTGCGTGCGTGTGTTTTTTCCTTCCTCTCTTTCCCTTCCACTCACTTTATTTTCCTTTCCCTCCTTCTAACCTTTTCACTCTGGTTTCACACTTCTTTTCTCTCTCCACCTCTCCTTCCTCTCCTTTTCTTTACTCTTCTCTCCATCTTACCTTTTCTCTACCTCTACTTACCTCATTCCTACTCCTTCTTTCCCTCACTTTCTTCCTCTTGATATCTCTCTTTCCCTCTCTCTTTTTCTGTCTCCTTCCCTTTGTTTCTCTCCCTCTCTCATTTTTTCTCTCCCTTCCTCTCTCCTTTTCTATTCCTCTCTTATTTTCTTGCACACTTTCCTTTTCTATATCCTTTCTTCCTTCCTCCTCTGTCACCCTCTCTCCCTGTTTCTCACCCTCTCTGCTTTTCTCTCTTCCCTCTCCTTTTATTTCCCTTTCTCCTTTACCGTGCCCTCTCCTTTTTTACTCTCTCATTTTCTCTCTCGTGTCCTCTTTTGTCTCGCTTTCTCCTTTTCTCTCTCTCTTCTTATCTCCCTACTTTTCTCCCTCTCTTTCTCCTTTTTTGCCCTCTCATTCTCCTTCCTTCTTGCTCTTACCCTCTCTCACACTCATTCTCCCTTTCTTTATTTCTCTCTTTCACACATCCTCTGGCTCCCTCCCTCTACCACTTTCTCATATCTTCTTTCTCCCTCTTTCTCTCTCTCTTTCTAAACCAAATTATGCCAAACAACCAAAACTTTCTTTTTGTAAATTGCACAGGTGTGAAGTGAATTCACTTTCAATGATTACTATATTTCTTTCTTTATTTGAAATAATTTATGTATTTTCATAAAACGCTACTGATACCCAACAAAATACAAATGACCGTATGGTATATGCATAAAAAGGCAGCCGTGATGAGGAAATAGACTTGCACAAAATTAAGTGTGCTAGAAAGGAATTGTTATGACTTATTAGACGGAAACAGAGAAATCCTATTTCATAAGCAATTAGCAAACACAGTAATTATGAAAATTATAAAGAAAGGAAGAGTTTTTACCTTCTTCTTTTTCTTCTTTTTTATCCAGGGGAACTGTTAACTATGATGTGAATGCAGTTGAATGTAAGCAGAGGAAAAGTTACACTGCAAAAATTTTGCACGGAACCAGAGAAGCCAGCTGTAAAATTAAGAGGAATTGTAATACCTGAGAATGTAGAAAAAATGGTTATACTACTGTATTTGTACCTTTTTAAACATTTATTCACTGAAAATTATACTGTGTTTTATATAACACATTTCAACTTGACTACTGTCTTTTATACACCTTCAGCTTAACATGTTGATGATTTGAGACCTAAATGTTAAATGTTGTCATCTTGAGGTGTTTGAAATTAATTGTACGAATGTGACTTACCGATTTATTACGCCTGAACTTTGGCTTTCAGAGCAAAGCTTTAGATGTAGAGCATCTTTTGGCCTCGCTGATGTGAAAAGGGGTTAATAAACAGTGGTTTATTTCAGCACTGGAGCCGACGGAAGCTCCAGCTTTTACCATCCCTCTATCAAATGTGATGGCTCGTGCTGGACAGAAGATCAAACTAGAGTGTGCTGTGACGGGTCTACCACCACCTGAACTCACCTGGAGCCACAGTGGCAAACCAGTGAAGGAAACTAGGGACCTCAAGGTCAGAGTCTGTCATTTGTAAACCATCTGAGGTTGTGGCATCCTTATGTGCACAAACATCTTTTATTCACCAAATTTTTAACCTGTCTTTCTCTCTGTCTGTAACTTTGTAGCTCCAAAACTGATGATCCAATTTCAGTGCTTCTTTATTTAAATGAAAGTTAGTTTCATCTAGATGATTTTTAACTAATCTTGATGAAAATATCTCCAGCTCTTATGAGTTCTTTTCCAAATCGGTGTGGATAATTTCAAAGACATATACCGTAATTGAAGAATATTTATTGCGGATTTCCTCACTTCTACTAGGTTGTACAAGACATAAATGTTTTTTCCTAGCTGTGTACAGTGTTTCTTTCTTCGGGTTTTTAAATTTGTTCAGTCAAATTGAATTTTGGTACACCTTTGTTAATCCGATGGTCCTGCCGTGATATGGTTACCTGGACCTAATGCTGTGCACATGCACATAGTTTCGCTGATTCAGTATAGTCATTTCTTTCAACCAAGTATTTTGCATGTGTTGTAATTTTAAGTAGGGATGGTAAAATTTTGCGAATTCAATGACCTGCATGTTAGAATCAAATATCCTATTCATACTCAAGCCCCATCTATTCGTTAATTATCTGCTGTTCTAGTGAGTAGTAGCTAGTGGACAAATGGTTGGAGCTTGAGTATACATAGGAAATTACAGTCTGACATGCAGGTCATTGAATTCTTGGAATTTTCCCATCCCTAATCGTAACAAATATTAAATCATTATGCACACATACAAATTTAATATGATTTATATCTTATACTCTAAATAGTGTTGGTCGTTCATTATAAATTTAATAAGAACTGTGCTTTTTTGTTATCTTAAGTTGTAGGGAAAAATATTTTATTAAAATATTTAGTGCATTGATAGTAATAATTGTGTATTAAAATGTCAATAAGTTTTGTATGATGACAAATACTTCAATACTTCTTAAAATGTACAAAAACTTATATTATATTACATAATTTTATGTTTATATTTATTATAAAAGTATTGAAGTTAAAAAAAAGCAGCAAATAAAACTTCAGTAAAAAGTCTGAAAAACCTCTGACACATAAAATGATATTTTAAAAAGTACAAAATAATAGTTTGAAATTATAGTTGACAAGTAAATGCAGGGACCGCTAAGTCAACAAAAAGTAGTTAAAATTAATAAAATTGAAACAGAATACTGTAGAACTGTTGGAACTGTTGTGCCTATCAAGCACAAGTGGACACAACAAGTTTGCTAAATAAAATATATGAGTTTGGTAAATGAAATTTATTACAAGCAAAGCAAAAAGCCTATGCAAAATGTAATTACTCACTGTTTTTCTGATAGGAAATGGAGAATATTGACAACAGACCTAACAGAAATAGTTTCAACATTAACGAATTTATACTAGTAAAACATCTAGAAGTGTCATGGATCGTCGTGGTGCAAAGCTTGCTCACACAGGTGGCGAAGGTTCTGTCATCTCTAGTAGATCAGCCAGACTGGGGCAAGCTCCAACATGGCGGGCCTTCGTATACTTATGTGGGCATTGGCTCCCTCTTGGCGTCTACCAGATGTAAACCCCTCCTCTCGGTTTATGCCACAATACGAGAGTTTCATTGGCTGTATTACTGGACCATACTGGTTATGATAAGAAGTGGTGTGAATTGAAGATGTGACTGTAACTGTTCACAAACAGGATGTCAAGTGATAGAAAGTGCCCGTCGAAAAGTGGTCTGGAGTTATCGTGGCGAATATGTATCATGCCACATGGATGACAAGTAAGTGTTAAATTAGCTCAACTGGTCGTCTGATTTCCTTGAAGTAAGATAGCAACTACTGTCACTGTGAATTATGAAATGTTCTACAAGCTGGAGTGCCGTAGCACAACAGAACAAAACAAGACCAAATCCACAAATGATGTATCATTCCGAAAAGTTAATTTAATATAATTTAAGATTTGGGCTTGAGTTTCATATTACTAGACCCTCGATTTTACTAATACTGACGGTTCCATTTATGACATTCGTAAAATCGCTACCTTCATAAAATCGATTGAGGCCAATTTTGCCCCCCACCCCTTTACCAAATTTTAAAATTGCATTTTTTCGGCATTGTATATCCAATGGGGTCCCGATTTTCATAGCATTTTGCGAGAAAGTAAGACAAGTTATCATCAAAATGTAAATTTATATCGCAAGACTGATGTCTTCCGACTAAAAAGGTACTCCTGAACGGTAAATATGACCAACCCATGTCCTGGATAGAAAAAAAGGAGAGAAAAGAGAGAACACCGAGCACTGAGAGTCTTCTCACGAATACATAGTCTGACATCCGTATCGTTTCACACGGAAAATGGCAAATATAAATAGACAGACGTATTCCGATTAAAATCACATCTACAAACAGTCAATATGACCAATCCATGTCACAAAAAAAATTAAATAAGCACAGATACCTGCTCGCGATCGTGTAGCCTTGTTCGTAGCATTGCGTGGAAAAATAAACATAAAAAGATTTACAAGACAAGACGTCAAATGAAACAAAAATGAGTGTCGCACGCAACATTTTACGAAGGGCGCGAGGCTGGTGTATTTGCAATACAAAATTAATAAATAAAATAATCAAGTGAAGTTTGAAGACAAGCCTTTGTGCTGGACTACGTTCGGTACTTGTGCCCTTTTAACAATTGCATGCCCAGATATTGTGTGTGTACGGCAAGAGTCGAGTTAATGCAAAAACTACGCCGTCAACAAGTCAAAATTTAATGCCGTTCTTACCCGTTGCCCAGTCGTGTTTACTTTCAAACGCTCGCCTGGCTGATGTGTAGTGCTGATAATGCGTCCCCCCCTCTTTTTTGTCTAGCCATCACATCGCTTGTAATCTCACACACACCTCTCTCTCTCTCTCTCTCTCTCTCTCTCACACACTCACTCCGCTGGCGCGATACTCTCAAGCAGACGACGGTGAACATACACCTGCATCACTAAGAAATTCCGCGAAGCCGATGGTCTGACCACAGCGTTGGCGCCAGAAATCCTACAGCCTGGAGGAGATTGCAGCACAAGAAGTTTCTCACTTCAGCAGGAAAATTTAATAAACGACTAAAAACTGCCAAAACTAGAAAAATAATGTATAAGAAATGTGATTATATGTCATTTGGGTGTGGGTAGGGGTAGGAATACGAAAAGACCTGTGGTGCACACAGTAATAGTGATTTTATCTTTACCGGCATTATATACACGTGAAAGTGAACTGATAATGGCTAGGGGAAGGGGAGGGTTTCAGGTTGGATGACTGCAAGAAATTTTTCTGCCAAGAGGGTGAGGATGTAGACTTACATATCCGGGAAACGCATTGAAAGTTGTTTCCTACGCTGATGTTTGGGGAAGGTATGTGTGGGAGGGGGGTGATCTGCCGGCCGTGAGACAAGCATGTAGCTCTAGCTGTCACATTCTTATCATCTACAAGGAGTAAGCTTTCGCTTTATTATAAAGAAGCGTGGGGTAGACAAACTGTGTAATGTAATACATACGTAGTAGTGTTCACCGGCCAAACGTTGCTTTCCGACATGCGCCGTCACATTTTTCAACAGCTTTACCTTTTTTTTTTTTTTTTTGCGATTTTTTGACGGTTCCTGAGAGTATATTCGTAAAATCGCTACCTTCTTAAAACCCAGGGTTCGTAAAATCGGGGGTCCAGGGTACCTCATATGTAAACACAATATACACAAGTTTTGTTGCAATTACTTATTTTGCTTCAAGTTTGCTAATTTAAACTACAGTACCAATCTTATTTGCTTAGTGATCCCCGATATATATATAATTTTTTTTGTGAGTTATGTGTGTTACGAAATTTCAATATCAACACAGTATTAAACATGGCAGTGGTAAAAATCATCAGAGACATACAAAAGGCCAAACAATGAAACAAATTTAGCTTCTAAGCAAACCAAAAACACCAAAGTAAATACATCTTCACTGAGGCTAGAGTCAAAAAATATAAAAAATAAATAAAAGAGAACAAAGATACAAAGAGCATAACGTAAAGACATAAAATGATGAAAACTAAAAATAAGGATCACCAGGTGAATCAAAACAATCAAAATTAAAATTCATTGCCATACAAAAGAAATAAGGAACCAGAAACAAAAATAACAACACAGCATAAGTTAAGGACACTACAGACCTTTAAAAGTTACAAATATAAAATTACATGAATCATCTGCCACATGCCTTTGACCATCATTAAGACAAAGAAACACACAGCCATTGTCTTTTAAAACCATTTTAGCATTTAATGTTTGTGAAAAAGGCTTTGGTCACTAGATTAACCAATTAAATAAGTACACAGAGGGTTGAGGTACTCACAGACTGTACTTCTTAATAGGGACACACACAAATTGATGAACATGTATTGTTAAGTGAGTGTGCGGTTGCGTGACATTTGTCTGGCTTATGCCAGCTTTGTCTGGCATAGAGTTTAGGCACAATGAGTAATGGCAGTGGTGGAAGCATGATTAGTTGCCCTAGGGTTAAAGGAGCGAACTAAGGTGTGGAGGGGAAAGTTCAAATAGAGAAGGTGCGGGAGTTCAAAGGTATTCTGGTGCTATGTTTGTGATTATCTGATAGTGAAACCTGGAGTTGTCGAGATTTGGTTATGTATTGATGAGTCAGATCCCAGCGCCTTAGTTCTGAGCTACTGTTTGAGGAAGGTAGGACTGTCACCACTTTGGAGTTGAAACAGAAGTCAAAGTTTTACTGTGTGATTTAGCATGTGCTGAAACTTGTTTCTCTAATAAGTCCACTTTACTGGCTATGGTTTGTTTTCTATGTGCTCTGTGACCATTTGTTCTTTGTCAGAGTGTGTTGGTGGTGAGGCCTATGTATTCTGTGTTGCAGTGTTTGCACTGTAGCTGGCATATGACGTTTTCTGTTCCACAGTTGTAGCTGCCTGGTATAGGATGTCTGATTGGTAAGTCTGGTGATAAAAGAAGTGGACAATTGATGGATGGTGCAGGAACCACAATGTGGTTTATTGCAGGGATGTGATCCTCTGAGGGTCATGGTGGTAGTGTTGGATATGATTGGCTGAAGTTTAGGATGGACCAGTTTATTGTGGAGGTTTGGTGGGTATCTGAAGATTAACTTGAGAGGTTTAAAGAGCAAGTTTTTAGTTTGTGGTAAAGACGCAAGAATTTTAAGACCAGATTTGAGGATACTTTTCAATTTGTTCACAATTTCATGATGTAGGACAGTCGGAGGTATATCTGTGTTGTGGTTGTGGGCCTTGGTTTTTGTCTCCATGTTAGACACTGCTTGGCAGACAGTGGTTAGAAGGAGCTAGCTCAAAGTAGCGGACTCTTTGGAGCAAACATTTTGTTGTGTGGAGCTCAGATCTTTTTTTGTTTAGTAGTTTTCAGGGTTACTTCATTCCTTAATTTGTAGCATCAGCTCATATTGACGTGTGCTTATACCGCTGCGCTAGGTATTCAGGGTTGCAAGTAAGATTGATGAGTGTTAGCAGTGCGTATTTCTAGAAGGTCTTTAGGGCAGAGAGCATGAGAGATTGGTGTGGTCCTTCTAGGGTTGTTTGTAATAAAACTATCCTCGACCCAGCAAGTGACTACTAGATGAGCCAACAAGGAAAAACTCTTAACTCGCTAGCGCTGGGCATCATCATTACATAAATAGAGAGTAAGGCAGATATCACTCGCCTTTATTGGATATTAGGAGGTTGGTACACATGGTGATCTCATGAAGGAGAAAGGCAAAGTACGTAGTTCAATTTTCATAGGGCGTTGATATTCATGAACACTAGTTGCAGTACTTGTCAGAGCATGATGAATATAATACTTTCTTTGGTACATGGTCTACAATCAGTGTTTGAAATAGTCACAATTTGTTACATACATTATTACACTGGAGTTACAATATGAGATACGACAACAAAGATATGACACGTTGACAATAACAATATAAATTATCACAAGGCATAGTCTGATGAATATAATTTTACTTGGCACTCCGGGTTGTTCAGATAGTACTAGGCCAGAATTAAAGCAGAGAATGTATGGCAATTATCACTTTGGTCCCGGGAGGTTTACAATATCCAATAGCCTCTTTACATTAGGGTGCTGCTGCCGTCAATGATAGTTGACTAACAACAAATACTGGATTACTGGTATGTAATTATATGGCGATCTCTGTGATCCCGGGGAAAGTTTACTACATTCCGTTTCTTTCAATAGGCTTTACTAGACTGGGAGGTGCATGGAGACAAAGTACTAGGCATAGTGGCTTGAAGAGCACATAGTTTAGGTTGCCATGCTGAGAAGGTTAAGACCCAACTCAAACATAAATGCGCAGGCTGGGCTTTCTCACAGAGTTGTCCTGGCTAGGGTAATGGTTGGAGGTTAAGGTGGGATCGGGCTTGGGCTCCATTTTCAATAAGGAACCCCATAGGAGGAAGGAGTGCAGGCTTAGGCTTCATTCTCAAGAAGCATCCCAAGGTTTAGGTAGGAAGGCGGGCTTAGGCTCCATTCTCAAGAAGCATCCCTGAGGATAGAGAACTTCGGGCTTAGGCTCCCTTCTCAAGAAGTAACTATTTCGAGGTAGGGAGGGGGAATGCGCTGACCGAGTCCGAAGGCTGAGTCCCTGACGACTTACTAGTTAGGTGCAGCACCCGCCTTATATACCCTTGAGAAAGTACCGTTAGCAAGATGACAGTCTGGCTGCTCAAGGCTGTCTGCATCTACGGGTGTGCCACACTCACTCAAAGGA
Source organism: Medauroidea extradentata (assembly GCA_003012365.1). Lineage (NCBI taxonomy): Eukaryota > Metazoa > Arthropoda > Insecta > Phasmatodea > Phasmatidae > Medauroidea > Medauroidea extradentata. The sequence goes on from PNEQ01128085.1 coordinate 34,352, forward strand.
AATATTCTCTTGTGGCACAAAGTTACTCTGTTACACCAATTAACTTCTCGACTTGAATTATAAAAGCTTGTGTTGCCATTTAACGCTATAATTAATACAAAAGAACGTTTGTATTATTGTAAAATACATTTATAAGCAATAACAAACAAGTACAATTCAGTATATTTACTTGCGTATTTCCTGTGTTTGCTGTTTAGTGCACTTTACAGAGTTTATTCACGGAATTGGCATTACTGGTAAGGCATTCTGCCGTATTTGTAAACAAACACTCACTGGTACATGTTAACAATTGTTGCAAAGTCAGTCATACATGGAAAGCAAACATTAGATAAACACTTGGATATAAGTAAATACTATTTTACAAATAAAGCTTTATCTTCATAACCTTGCATGCTAACGTATTATCTTTATGTAAAAATAAACTGCAACGTGGCAATCGGGGAAGGTGCGGGTAAATACTAGTTCCCTTAGGCTTAAATGGTAAAGTGTTAACAAATCGGGAGCGAGCAATAAGGTAATTTATAAGTGGACGTGATGAAATTGCTTCAATGAATGTGCTACTTTTACACTGGATATCTCTAGCAAGCCCTGGTAAATTTCACACGTCGCAGCTTACCTATCTGCTTTAACAGTCCACCTAGTATGTCACCACATCTCCCCTCCTGCGTGTGGACATGAGGTTGTGTTGGTATGGGAAGGGAGGACAGTAAAATATGTATCTCCGATAGCTGCGAGTTACTGAAATACAGCAGAGAGGAATCTTGCATGTGCACACTTGGCATACGACAGATAGAGATAGACAGGGAGGGGGGAAAGGGAGAAAAGGAAAGAGAGTGAGTGTTTGACTGCAAAGTGGAAGGGAGTACTTGCAATTTTAAGGTCACTTGTGAAGCTTTTTAGAGGTGCACAAAACACTGCGCTCTTCTCTATTTGTCTCTCTTCTGCTACTTCTTCTCGCCCTATTATCTTCTAACATGGGGCGAAACAATTTTTTCATGTGAGTGATAAAACAGTCTACAGTTGTTGGCAATATAAGTTTGGCTACATATGCAAATCCCTGCTTCCTGACCTCGTTATTTTACGCACTCGGAACGTGTGCCCTGTGCATAGTTAATGCTAAAACCAAAACCTGCAAATGTAAATCACTGTAATGTTGTTGCTTTGGGGAATAAAATTGTGTAACAGTCATAATAGTGAATTTCCTTACAAATGAAAAGTGCTGATTGCACAACTAACCTATCTTGTGTCTACTGTCAATATTTCTATATTTAAACAGAAAAATAAATCATATCATGTAAGAATTCCAGTTTTTGACAGTTGTGTTAGCAGTGCTTTTTACAGCTGTTACAATGGAATAAGTGATTTTGCACAAACACACTCAGCTGGCTATAAAATTGTTCAGTACATCAAAATTAAAATTATTTTTCAGTAGAAATTTGTATACGTGATAGTCTTCAGAACTATCAAAAATTGGAATTCTGATGTGAGACAGACCAGAAGACTAACGATGCAGGGTGTGGTCAAAACAGAATCCAGAGGTCAAGGGTTTAAATTAAAGTTGCTGTTTCATCACAGTGGCAAAAGTTACGGTACTGCCAGATGCCTTTCACTTGACTTTTGACATGGGTTTTAATCGGAAAGTGTGCACATGCTAAACTCTCAGTGGCTGCAGCTCTTGAGACAGAACACTCTACTCTTGATATCAGTTCCACCCTTCCCCGTGTACATTTCAAGAGGAGGGCAAGGGGTGTAGCGGAGAGTGCCTACTGTAGCCACAGTCTCTCTCACTCGCTCAGGAACTTCTCAACACTCCTTCACAGACTGTTCACTCAGAGCACTTGAGAGTTGGAAGTTATTTTACAAACAGCTGAGCAACTGACTGCTGTGTGCATACACCCAATAGTTTATTTCATGTGCTGCTTCAGATAGGTTTGCAGGGTTGCTACAAGTATGGAAAGCCTGGAAAAGTCAGGGAATTTCAAAGTGGTCAGGGAAAACCTGGAAAAGTCAGGGAAATTCCTTCTAGTGACTGTAAATACAGAATTGTAGAACAGACTTTAGGCTTAGCGATAGAATTTTGCAGGCTCTCAGCACCATTGTCTAGCTATTAGCTTGGCTTGCAGGCTTGAGCCGCCAGGGCTGCAGGCTTAGTGATTGACTTTTGGACTATTGCACAACCATTCACTGTATGAAAATGTTATCTTAGTAATATATTTAAGAAATTCTCCCAGTTAATTAAAATTCACTGCAGTTCTCTGGATTATGTGTCAAACACAAGTTAACTCTCTGGAATACATTTGTAAACAATAAAGTTTTCAGAATTGGCATTCAAAAACAGTCCTACAAATTTAGTTTATTTGAAGTTAAATTATTGTGATTTTTAATTACATAAAAATTACTGGAAATTCATAATTTTTGTCTGGAAAACCTAAAAAAGTCAGGAAAATTTTATGTAGGATTTTAATAGCAACACTGGTTTGATTCTCACTACAAGTCAGTCCCACACACAATAACATACTTAGTTACTGTACAGAAGATGTCCACCACATCTTAAGGGTGTTCAAGTGCAATAAAATCATAATTTTATATCTTCATTAAATAGTGTTAGTTTTGTAGACAATACTTGTGAGTATAGTTTCCTGTTACAAGACAATTTTAGCTGTCATAGTTTTCTCATAACGGTGCGACAAAGTCAAAATTTGCTTTTTCTGCTGCCATGCAAATAGTGAAAACCAACTGACCTACTTGAATAAAATAATTCACTCTTATATTACATCCCAGGGAGCTATGCAGTAAAGTATTTTGAAGACCATAACGTAATATTTTGAATTTAAAATAATTGCAAAAATACAAGGAAAAAAAGTTGATAATTCAGAAATTTTTTAAATACAAAAATAGTTCAAGGGATTTTTTAAAAATGTTTTATTACGTAATTTAGTCTGTGCTATGTTATTTCATTGTGAATTATTTCACGTACATGAGTCAATTGGTTTTCACTATTTGCATGCCACCAGTACATGCCAATTTTTACTTTGACGCACCGTTATGAGAAAACTATGCGAGTTAAAATTATTTAGTAAGAGGAAACTGTACTTACAAGTATCTTCTACAAAACTAACACTATTTCATATAAATATAAAATTATGATTTTATAGCACTTGAACACCCTTAAGTTGTGACCACAAGCTCATAATAAATGAAAATCATTAATAACCTTAGTGTCATATATTTTACACATTATTTTTACTCCTTGCTTTACTTGCATAAAAGTACAAAGGTGAGTGGTACAGTAAAAACCTTTATAACTGTGAATTTATCTGTTATTATTGTTTGTTTTTTCTACTGACAATCACTAAGCAATCTTAGTGTGATTTGATTTCCACAGGTCCAGCATGATGGTGACAAGGCAACACTTGTGATCACTGAAGCTTTCCCCAAGGATGCTGGAGTGTACGTGGTTGCTGCAAGAAACATTGCAGGGGAAGCCACGAGCTCGTGTAATGTGTCGGTGAAGGGGCGGCTGCCAACAGAGACATCGGACTCAGAACTGGCCAGTGACATGGAGCCCACCAAACCATCCATACAGCTCGCCCTCAAAGATGTGTGCGTGTTTGAAGGCAAGAGGGTGCGGCTGGATTGTATCATTGTGGGGCAACCCGAGCCAGAGGTCAGTATTATTTTCAGCAAAACCTGTAGTTAGGTTAAAACTATCTGGGATTTATGTGTTTTCACAGTAACTTATTACTGTACGTATTCCAAATCCCTATCAAATTGCAGTGGCGGCTCGTAGATACAAAGGTTGGTGAACCTAAAGGTATACTGAATCCCTCCTAACATGGAGGGATCAGGGGTCTTTTCCTGGGAAAATCTGGATTTCTGAGTACAAAATTGTGTTATTTAAGGCGTATTCAGATCTGATTATAAAGTTTATACAGTAAAACCTCTTTATAATGACCCCTCACGGTTCCCGAGATTAGGGTCGTTATAGAGAGGTGGTCGTTATAAGATTTTGGACCCATTTGGAACCTCTATATGTCAAAATAGGTCGTTTTCGCATTAAATCCATGTTCGGTCATCTTAAGCAATAATAAGTCGTACATTTAAACTTAGCTATAAACGAAATTTATGACCAGGCATCGTTTAGAGAAAAGGCAATAGTGTATTCTACTCTCGGGGCTTTTCTTTTACGCCGTGAACACTTAGAAAGCCACGCGCTGTGAGGTTGAGGTTACGTGCCGTGTCGCTGCTTGCTTGTTATCGGCCGGCCGGGAGGATAGACAACGATGAGGGGGGAGATAAGTGCCGGAGATGGCTGCGCGCGCATGCGCTGATCAATACCACAGCCACAGCAGCTGTCCTAGTCTGCGTGTCACAATACAAAACGAGTGCCCCGTTTTTTTTAAATAAAATTTACTGTATGAAATTTTGATGAGCGTCATTCATAATAAAGGACACTTCCTCGCAGCGAAGCGGCGATCGATGCAGTTGGAGCGCGTGCCGAGATACTTTGTCTCGCCAGCCTACAAGTCGCTGGCGGAGAAAACGAGGATCTAGGTCCGCATGCTTACATCCTTTGTCTCGCAAGCGCACAACTCTCGGGCGGAAAAAAACGAGGATCTAGGTACCGTACCACACACTCATCTGTCTACCGTCTAATGCTAGGCTGGCTGGCGACAGCGCACAGGAATGTGACCTTGCAAGCAGCTGTTGTGGCCCGGCGCTGCCATATAGTGCGCGGCGTGCCTCAGTCCTGCGTTGCCAAGCCGCGCACACCTGCCGGCAACTGATGTCGCCGTGCATTTTCTTGGCTCTTGGGCGCGCGGAAAGCAGTAGTAGCCAATGTTATTAGTTTATTTGTCTACTATTATGTTTATATGACGGTAATAAATGCATTGAAAATATTTAAACTGCGTTTTTAATGTTTCTGGCAAAGGAAACAAATATTTTTCTGTCTGGAATTTCAAAATTAGTAATTTACTTTTTTTTTCAAGATTTTGTACTTTCAAAACCATGACTCGTCTTACATGCGGGGTCGTCCTATATGCCGACAAATACGGTAATCGTAACCAAATTGAAAGGCAAAAAAACTGTGTTGGTCGTCAATAATCGTAACCAAATCGAAAGCCAAAATAACTGCGTGGGTCGTCAATAATCGTTTACAAACTCAAACCAAATAAATTGCCAAATTGAAATCGTGAAAATCAAAGCGTAATAAGTCGTCATAAATCGTAAAACACCAAGAGATATCCAAAAATTGCGCAATAAAGACTTTATAATAGAGCAAACAGAGAGTGTGCAGCGTATCTAACAGCAAGCGAGAGAACACTGGCACGTGAACAAAGGCTGGTGGAGTGGAGAATGCCGAGCGCGCCAGGTATTCACGTGAGGGGAAAGGAAGATAAAAGTACCGTTACGACAGGAGAGGGGAAGGATGAGTCACCGCTTGCCGCGTGGAGTGGAGTACAGTTCTCACCACTAGAAACGCAACACGGCGCACAAAAACCTATTTTTGCAGATTTCCTTGAAATTTGAAATTTAAAAAAAATTAAAAATCACGGTTTCCCAAAAACGGGTTGTTATAGACAGGTGGTCGTTATAAAATGGGTCATTATAAAGAGGTTTTACTGTACATGGTATAAATTTTACAAATTTTTGTGATAAAATTTGACAGAATGGAAGAATTTAACAAAGATACTGGGGGCTTGTCCACTCAAAATCAGTTATTTTTAAGGCTGTACCAATATGAAAAAAACCTGTTATTGATATCAATTTAGTACAGATTATCTCATTTCATCTAATGCAACCAATTCTTTTTCCTGATTATTCTAATGCCAAAATGTACATGTCTTACAAAATAATAATACATCAAATTTTGAGTTCAGTTAATACTTCGCTAAACCAAAATGACACTATGGAAGTATTCGCAGTCTGCAATATTTTTTACAATATTTTTCTGATTAATTTATGCATTTCTGACAGTAAGTTGGAAATTCAGGGTGCTTATATTATGCAAGTGTATTCGGAAAAAAAATTTTCCATGAGAGATTCTAACCTTAAACAACTGAAATTATAAAAAATTATTTCAAATGAAGCTACACATAAAATATAATATATCTGACGTAAACAAAAGTTACATTTTCTAAAGTAAAAGCCTACCTTTAAAGCTTTAACATAACCTTACTTACACCTACCGACCACTAGAAGCAATGTTTACTTCCTTAAGTCTCACGCCGCCCAAGACTCTATTTATTTGTTTTATTTTTGGTATCTACATTAACAAGAGAGAATTTCTCATTAGCTGCAATGCTGGGTAAGGTTAGTCTACAATTTTTTTCTTGTTACTATTTAAGGAAATGATCGTAAACAATAATATTAAGGTTTTTCATCTGCAAAGCTGTAGATAAATAAATAACATTGAGCCCTCTTCTCTGCTCAGTGACTATGATCGTGAGTGCTGGTGAACATGATGGTGGCTAATTTATAGCTGTCTTTTATTGTAAAGTTGACCGTACATGTTACTTGTATGCACTTATCTATGATTCTCAGATTCGTTTATGCAATATAAAGGTGGGTTCACAAGGCCGCAAACAACACTGAATAGAAAACAAGAGTGTAGCAGGATAAATCCAACTACATTTCAATTGTTCTGCCCAGGCGCTAGTAGTTGCATTACCGCATATTCATTTTTATTGTACATAGTTTCCTAACCTAAGAAAACAGACCTCTGAATTAGAGCATAGTATTTTTTCGTATTTTAAACTAATCTAAACTAATTTTAACTAACCTAAACTAATTGTCACAGGGGAAGGAAAATGCTCACGCACATGGGCAGGGGTTGTTCATGCACAAGGGGCCTTTTGAGAAGTACAATGAACCTTCGATAACTCGGACTAAAAGGGGGAAGAAACTGTCCGAGTTACAATTTGTCAGTGTTATCGAGGGGCGTCCAGGGAGGTGGGGTAATCAGTTATTAATCACAAGAAACGCGAAGAAATTATTACGCTATCATTTCTACAAGTAAAAGAGTCTGCAATAAATACTGTTTTGTACGTAACTATCGTATCAAGTTACGGGAGGGCCGCCATGCAGTGGAAAAATTAACACTAACATGGAGGACTATAAAAGAATGTCAAACAATGTGGGCAGTCAGATCTTTATTTATTTTTCATGCTACTTCTGGCTGATCCTTTTTTTATCTCTGTGCTAGAAGCTGGCACCAAGGCACCCTTCTATCACATAAAAGTTCTCGTCTGGCTGGCGACAGCCAATATGCGTGCACGTGTGAGAGAGATAAGAAATGATCGTTGGAGATAAGCTAGGGAGGTTGCGAGCGGAAGTAGTTTACATTCAAAAATACCTTACGTCCGTGTGTCACAGCGTAGGGGCAGCAGCCAACTGCTAGCAGGATAGTTACTCTACCCTCCTACAAAGTTCCAAAGGTACAAAAATAATTTTCCTTGTATACACGAATAAAAACGGTACTGTAATTAACAATCCTTCTGGGTCACTGTACAGTCATATGTGAACACATTTTAACACTACGAATTTTAAAATTTAATTTTATGTGTGTAAATTGCATCATAGAACGCGTAATTTACAGCCTTATTCTTACATAAATTGTCATATTATAAAGCAATAAAATTTTAATCATGTTCTACAGAGTTAAATGGTAGTAAAAACAACCAAAAGCAAGGCACAAAATTGTTAAAAACAGTGCATTTAAGACCGTGAATTGCAATGTATTGGACAACTGTCTAAATTACTGTTTTGCTTAGTTAAATGTGCTTTGTTTTCAGCTGTGTCTTGCAGTTCTACACCTCTCACAACAACCACTCGTGATCTCTGCTGAATGTACCATCTGTTTACTCTCTGCTCAAGATTTGTATCATTCAATCATATCAAATGTTTCTGCGAGAAATGGTTTTTCTCAGGGTCACTTCATTAGAATACCTATTGAGGCCCGGGGCAACGTAAATCTGAGCCTCTCCCCTCTTTTTTTTTATAGTTGTAGTGATGATACTGTGCGCTTAGCGCTTGTAGGCATTCATAACACTTCTGACATGTTGGTTGCGCTGTCATAGCTCTCACCTCGGCAATGGACATCAATGACGTCTTTATTAGCACTTACACTTTTAAATACATTTCATAGCAACCGTCAAGGTTCATTAGGAACTTTATAAAAGCCCATTCATCTTAAATAATAACGCTTATCTTTTATTTTTTATTCAAACACGAGAATTTGAGGCCCGGGGCAAATTTCCCTTTTTGTCGCCCCCCCCCCCCCCATCTTTTTATCCCATCAAATTGACTTAAGTCACAATTTTCATCACGCCGGCCTCCATAGCGTAGTCAGGCGTCGGTGTACTGTGCGAGAGGCCTTGGGTTTGAATCCTGGCTCGGGCATGGATGTTGTGTTGTTCTTTCACCAACCACATCGGCTCTTGAAAACATCGTTGTTAAAGGGGCGTGAAACCCTCTCACAAATTTTTCTACATCGCAATGTGAAGCAATGATTTTTAATTTTTCTTTTTATTGTCCGGAAAAATTTGTTTCGTAACCCTGAATTAATTGCACATACCAGAACAAAATAATTTTTCGTTTATGTGTTATTGTAACCCGTAGTTACCGTCATTTCACAAGTACCACACTGAAATGTTTGTTTACGACACATGTGCGTGCCTGGCTCGCTGGGCGACGAGGGAGGAAAGATAAAGAAGTGAGAGGTCGGCCTGCTGCATTGCATCTTTTCTCGCGCGTCGCGCGCCTCGCTAGCAACATTTTACCACGTGGAACTTGCCAGATATTTACTGTGGGATTATTAAAGGCTAAGTAGCGATGGACGACTACGTTATAAAGTTTAATACTGTTCTGTGATGAATTTAAATCCAGCAGAAACAATTTTTGTATGTCTTTTAACAAACAAATAATTAATTAAAAATTATTACAATTTTTTTTTTTTAATTCTGTCCGAGTTATCCGAAGTCCGGGACATCGAGGTCCGAGTTATCGAGCGTTCACTGTAATTGCAATTTTCTCACTAGACATTTTTGAACAAACTGAACAGATTACTGTTCTAGCGAATCACATGTTAGCGAACTGCTGGGAATTTGTTGCGTACCAATAATGCACGACTTTATTTACATGAGGACTTTCTGTGAAGAAAGAGCTTGTTTTCATATATTAGGATGTACGTAAATATTATTTTTGTGAGATGCAAATATATTTAATTCGATACTTCTCTTAAAAGCTGAAAGTGTGAAATATGAATTTTAATTAACACATTAATAGTGTATATTTTGTGCTATGAAGTTATTCATGCAGTTATTTATTAAATCGGTTTAATTACCTAGAAATAGTCTTTTCAAATAAATGTGATCATCCTAGATATATGCAACTACTTATCATAAAACTCATTTGCTTAACTACTCATATAGGAAGTCACAGTTGTAACTAGTTACTGCGAAAGAATTTTCGACAATGCTGGCTTCATTGTGGTTTTTCTGACTCAGCCTGGGCAGTTGTGAAGCATGTAAATATAGCAAATAAACATCGCACTAAGCTAGCTACCCATTTATATTTTTTATTCATTAATTTGTTTGGTATAAGAACACTGCAAACTGTTATTACAAACATCAATGAAAATGTGTTAGTAAATAAAAATTATTCTTAACCCACTTAAATCCAAATGGCAAAAATGTTATTCTGGCTCAATAATGCATAAGTTTAAAGAATTTTTATTTATTTTTCTGCATAAATTACAGTTTCAAGTATCTACTGTAAAAATTTTATGATTTTATCTGTGCATTTGAATCTAGTTTTTAATTAATGCAACCCTAGCAGCACACTTATTTTTCATGCACGTTGTCTGCATGTCACACTGTAGCATTGTATTAACTTTGTCAGAATTTGTTGTGATGTTCTAAGTATGTGCAGAATAGGAGCAGTCACAGTGTTACAATGTAAGGGTCTTTGCACTTCACCAGCATGTTGCCTGCACAGCTCTAGCACTTATAAGGCAGTGTGGTCAGTTTGGATTTGTGCTAGAATATGTGGTGGAAGGCAATAGCAGCAAGGAAAAATAGAACTGTAAAATGGCAGCTGATGGCATTAATATGTTGTTGTTAGGGGTCGTTAGTTTCATTTACTCATTACGTCATAGTTTAGCAGCAGTCATTCATGTTCATTGATTTTTGAATGAGGTGTTGAACTGTGCTGCTGCAGCAAGAACTGAATGTGACATAACTTGTTTTGACACATCTTTGGGACATGCGTGTAGTCAATTCCCACTTCACAGTAACTTATAGCTGGAAAGGGCAAGTTGGGCTACTGGGTGTGGGTTACTAGTATGACATCTAATAGAAAGGAGACATTCAATCAGCTTGGGTTAGAGGCCTGAGCATGGTATTGTATCTCGATACTCGCTGCTCTGTGATATGGTTTCGCCATAGAGTAGTGTGCATCATCAGTGCAAGTGAGTGGAGTGATCATGCACACTGTTAGCTCTGGATTGGGACTATAAAAGGCTCTGCAGTCCAGTGTTTGACATCAATTTTTTGGCCGGCTTTCACCATGTTAAGTTTTGGCTGGCTAAGCTAGTTTCCTCTGGCCCGCTGGAGAAGCGAAGACAGTCCAAGGACCTCGGTTCATGTCTGTGGTTAAGTATGTTTGGTTGGCTTTGGGGCGTTATTGGAGTGGTGGCATGGTCGATAACTCAGTTAACGTAACGGTAGGTAGTACAGAGTTAGCAGGTTAGCCTGTCATGTAAGGACAGCACATTAATCAAGTTGGGTGCACACTGTAAAACAAGTACGAGAATAAATTGAGCTCCCCAACAATTAAAAGTTTCTGTTCTACTTGCACCTTAATCCATTCCTCAACAATACAGGTGAAGCTGCTGGAGCCGCCAACAAGGATAACATGGCAGCTGTATGTAGGATAGGAGTAGACACGTCTACTAGGAGTCCATAAGGATTGGAGGTTGCAGCATCAAAGTTGGGGCGGTTGTATGTAAGTGTGGCTACTAAAGTGAACAGGGTTACATGTGTCGACCTGTCCAGGGGAAGCTGAGGTGACAGCAACTTGCAAAGAAGGCAACTTGTGTCTTTGCACAAGTTACCACCTGGTTCAAAGGCCCGGTTCCAGCAGCAGTAGCAGTGGTTGCTGCATCAGCGAGGGCAAGACTGCTGACTACCCTCTACGTGTAGATGAGATCCACACACACACAGATTCAACATAGTAGAGACTCCCCACCCCATGTATCAATCGACAGACAGGCAGTGCGGGTACAGGCTCAGGCACAGTGTTAATAGGAACGGGAAAGAATAGAGAATCTATACACTGTCCCACATGGAGTCAGGTAATTCTGTGGAAGCATGTGAAACCCACTTTATTCTCTTTGCTATCTCCCAAATAAAGAATGAAAGGAAAAGGGGAAAGTAGACTTGGGGATGGTGTTGCTGCTAGTCTGGGTGGAGTAGTCAGACCGATCTTTGATTAACTTTTAAACTACCACAATGTTAACAACCGCTGATAACATGTACGTAGTTGATATTGCTGTTTATTGGCACACTTGCTGCGCTCTTGTTTTGTTAAATATACTGCAAACTGTAAGAATTTCATTGTATCTGAGAAGGAAGTGGTTCACAAATAGTTTACGTACTTGATTTCAATTTTTGTCAATTAATTTCATTGGTCGGAGAAATCCACCAATAGCCGAGTCAAAAAATTGTAAGCTTCCTGAGACAGTAAGCCAGGAACATGGTGCATTTTGGTGCCATGAGTAATTTAAACTGACTTCTGAACAGTTGCTACAAGTAGTATACTAATATAAGTTTTATTTTGCAAAACATCTGTATGCTCTGTTTGTCTCAGGTGATATGGTACCATAATGACAGACCAGTGAAAGAATCAGACGACTTTAAACTACTGTTTCAAGGAGACAGGTGTTCTCTTATAATTGGTGAAGTTTTCTTGGAAGATGCAGGAGAATACAAAGTGGTAGCCATCAATTCTGGGGGAGAAGCTTCTAGTCAATGCAATCTCTCCGTACAAAGTAAGTGGATTGTACTCGTATCATAGTGACATTGTAATGTTTCAGTTACGTTAAACAGCTTTTTTCAAATAATCTCAATACAGAAGTGAATAAACATTAGTTAATTTTACATCTGTATATTTTAGCCGTAGCTCTTTTGCAGTTTTATTTGTTTTGAAATCGACCTTTTAAGGATTTTGAAGTCAGTTTAATATCACAATTTTATACTTTTACAAAATAATATTAGTGTTGTAGATGATATTTGTGAGTACAGTTCCATTTTATGAAAGAATTTTAGCTCCCATAGTTTTCTTATAGCAGTTCGCCAGTCAAAATTTGTATGTTACGCTGCCATTCAAATAGTTAAAACCAGTTGACGTATTTAAATGAAACACTTCACGTTCAAATAACATGCCATGGGCTACATAATGTTATATTAGAAAAACCCAGAGTAAACAACTTTTGTATTTTAAAAAGTTGCTGAATTTGCAATTTTTTTCTGTACCTTTGTGATTTTTTTTTAAATATCCAAAATATTACTTTGTGGGTTTATAAATGTTAGGTTACGTAGCTTATGGCATGTTATTTTACTGTGAATTATTTCATTTGAGTTAGTCAATTGGTTTTCACTGTTTAATTGGCAGTGTTACGTACAAATTTTAACTTTGACGCACCATTATGAAAAAACAATGCAAGCTAAAATTGTTTTATAAGAGAGTAAATTGTACTCTGAAGTACCATTTACGAAACTGATATTATTTCATGAAAGTATAAAGTTATATTTTTATACCATCTGAACACCCCTAAAACCGTGATACATTACACAGTTAACTACGAAAATATGTAAAGGCGGGAAAAGGCCGCTGGGCTACTAATTACTATAAAATGTAGATAGGAGTGTACAAGTACTTACAGAGCTGTACTGCACGTAGAGGAACAAATAACACACTTAAGGACAACACACATTTTGCGCGGATGCGCGGTCGCGATGTTTTGCTGGCTAAGCCAGCTTCATCGGGCGGTGAGCGATAGTACACTGCAGTATGGCTGACTTTATGAAGGTTGTAACAAGTACACCTAGCGGCCAGAGGGCGAACTAGAGTGGCGGGAAGTTTGAAAGTGAAAAGTAGATTATGTGATGTTTAGGCCGGGAGGTTGTCTGGATTTGGTGATACATATATTGGTGGGCCAGTTCCAAGCGTCTCAGTTCTGCATTATTATTGCTATTAGAGGGGGTAGTGCCCTCACCATTCTGGTGTTGAAACAGGAGTCGAAGGTGAGTTTGTGGGAAGCTGCATGGGCAGCCACTGGTTTGTCCTGAATGTTTGAACTGGAACCGGCTATGGCTTGTTTGGTATCGACCCTGTGACCATTCATCCTCTGCCTTTGTGTGTTTGTGGTGAGGCCAGTGTACTCTGCATCACACTGAGTGCACTGCAGTTGGTATATCAGGTTTTGGGTTGCACAGTTGTAGTTGCCTTGGATTGGGTATGTATGGTTGGTAAGCCTGCTATGGAAGGATGTGGACGGTTGATGTATTGCACATGTGCTGCATCTGGGGCTATTGCAGGGGTGAGAGCCTTTGGGTGTGCTGAATGTGTTGGGCCC
>PNEQ01128086.1:0-20454 GCA_003012365.1 Medauroidea extradentata
GCCCGGCACACTGTGTTGGCTGCGTCTAGCCAGGTAGATGTTTGCCCGGCACATTGTGTTTGCTGTGTCATGCAAGGCAGATGTTTGTCTGGCACACTCTGTTGGCTGCGTCTTGCCAGGCAGATATTTGCCCTGCACATTGTGTTGGCTGCGTCTTGCCAGGCAGATTTTTGCCCGGCACACTGTGTTGGCTGCGTCTTGCCAGGTAGATGTTGGCCCGGCACACTCTATTGGCTGCGTCTTGCCATGTAGATGTTTGCCCGGCACATTGTGTTGGATGCGTCTTGCCAGGCAGATGTTTGCCCGGCACACTGTGTTGGCTGCGTCTTGCCAGGCAGATGTTGGCCCGGCAGCTGTATGTTCGGCTTTAGTGTGTTTGCCGATCGCCGCCACGCCGAACTATCCACATCAGATGTTAGGTGGTGAATTCCTAAATCAACCCAACAACGTTTGTATTGGCTATATATTATGAATGTGGAAATAACTTTAGGAACTAAGTACACGTAAATGCGTATATTAAGCAAATTAGGAAACCAGAATATATTTTCTTAACAATAATGTTATATGAACAAAAAAAATTCCTATTTTTATGTTTTGGGTATGATATAATTGTTATAAGTTCTGTAATCTGTACCTACAACCATTGCAAACTATGCAATATCGCGTCACTTTCAGGACAACATTATTTATGACATTAAACATAATTTTATAAGATTAAAAATTTTAATGAAATATATTATTTTTTGTAATAAAATTTGTTGACTTGGTTTTTTTTTTTTTCAAAACTGTGTAGTTCTGATCAAATTAAAAAAACATGATTACATACTGAAACCACATTTTTAACTGATAATATCAAGTATGCAGCATAATATTTGCAACGTGTTTTAGTTTGACAGACAATTACTTTCTACGTTTTATTGTTTCGCAATTATCTTAGTAATTGTGCTCCGAAATCTGAGCTTGGCTTGCGTTGACAGATACAAGAGCAGCCGCTATGGTGCAGTAGTCTGACAACTCGCTTCCTCCAATGTGCTCCTTGTTCCATTACCAGTGAGACAACACCCGCATATAACGTGTAATATATATAGCGGACGTGGCCGTTCAGTAACAAGTCTCCTAGTTCGCTCACATATTTTTATGTTCTTTCATTTTGTCGCTGAAGAGATCACAACTAGCATTACCGTTACCAGTGTTGGAGACCTCATTCCAAGAGGAGTCCTCGAAGAGAAAACTGAGACCAATTGAGTGCCTTGCTCTTAGAGGCGAAGGGACAGGTGCTGTACGAGCAATAATTGTCCTTATTACCTGTCGCTCCCAGGCTCCGGTCGCTCTAGTCGAGTTGTGACTAAAAAACACTCAAAGAGATAACGATATTCTTTCCTAACTAAAAATCTTATCCATCATGTAGTGGTGTAAGACTGCAGGTAAATTTTTCAAGAAATGTAAAGTAACGTGTACAACATTTATACGATGCCATCTATTTTTTATACGTAGTAAATTATATTTGAGATATATTTCCAAATAAAACTGTAAAATTTGCAACACACAGACACATTCCACATAACAACTATGTTATATAATATAATATTTATTATGTTTTAAAAGAAAATATTTAGAAGGAATGATTTTTTGAGGAATTTCCTGGTCAAAAGAACTGCTCTTAAGTGCTGACCAAAGCCTTTCCGTTTGTATACGAGCTGTTCGAAATTTAACTTGTTTAAGATAAGTCCAACTTTAATTCTTCAGTTTATTGCCAGCGGGGTTACAGCCTCAATGTTCTGCCCTTAAATCTTCTGTAAGTTAACCACGTTTTATCTCGGTGGTCATAGTTTTCAAACCACCAGAGCTATTGCAGGTCATTATTACAAAATACTGGTTTCAATTATCACTATCTCTATCATCGTTGGGGCCACTGTTGGTGCAGTTATAGAGCTCTTGCCTTCAACCAGGGCGATTCGTGTTTCAATTCACGTGGGTTTGGTCTCCGGGTTTCTGCATGTAGGAATGGTGCCTGACGATGCCGCTGTTCGGTAGGATTTCTCGGAAGTCTCCCGGTTCCACCGCCCCCTCATTTTGGTGTTGCGCCATACTCAACTTCATGTCATATCTCACCAGCGATAAAGACCTAGATATTATATGCTGACCAAAATTTCTTCACTACATTTCTATTATCGTTTGTTAGTAAAAATGTTGAACTTGTACGAAACTGAAGGACGCGGCTAGAACTATGTCACTGACAAACTGTCATTTATTTACATATATATATATATATATAATTGCTAGAGAATGTTTTTGAGTCACGTATAGACCACAATTACATAAACTGTGTTTTATTGATTGTGTTTTCTTGTCTATTTTAGTCAGTTTTAAGTTAGATTTTTTTTTTTCAATATACAGTGAATGTATGTCATTTCGGAATCACTTGTAGGTTTATAGACTGCATCAATTTTTTTTATACCGGCTTTGTTTCTTCGATTATTTTTATTGCATATTTTCTCGCTCTACACACTTTCATGTAACTGTCATTTCTGAGACTAAATAGCATTCGCTACTACTGACGTACATCTAGACAAACACTTGAGCTTATAAAACACCTCAAATACAAAAATCATTCATAGATTTTATTTGTCTCCCTCTACGTTTGCAGGCACTCTGCACAGAAAAATAGCAATTCTATGGCAATACCAAACATTACTCAATGCTTACACATAACATTTATAATAATGTCCCACAAGTAATAAATGTTCAGGTTTCTAAGTCTTCATACACATGCACTTCAAATTAGCGATTTGACTAAATTCGCTAAATACCCAAAGTAAAAACACGAACGAAATAACATTGACTGAAAGTAAATGTGTTAAGCTATAAAATAACACCTTAAAAATTTCACACTAAATTTGGTTGCGTTAAATCCATTTTGAATAGACATTTTTTTAAAATACGATAGGCTACAATAATACAGAAAGTACATTGAGGGAAGACGCACCAGATTTAACTATATTTACGAAGTTCTAGATAATACAACTGCTTCCTTTGTTGCATTGTATTTATACGTCTGGAGATTTGCTAATCTGTAGCTATTAATATTCATGTCTGAATTGTTAAGAAACAGAGATATGTGTAATATTTTAACCAAAAAATTACTGAGAGAGGAATGATAGGATAGATCAGAGCATCCTAGGAAATAGTAATTACTTACGGCGGCGATCGGCGTAATGAGGCGGTTAGACACCGGAGAACCGGACTGTCTTCTTGGGCTTGTGGACAGCCGGCAGTCCGTGTGTCTCTGGTGGAGAGAGCGCATTCTTCAGGCAGGACTTGCTTGGAGGTGGAGGCAGTGCGACTCTCTCCTGTGGCCGGGTCTGTTTCCGCTTGACACGCCGCTTGTTTACAAGAACAGCCACAAGAATGATGACAGCACATGTCAAGACGACACCCGTCACCACACCGAGGCCAAACTCCAACACCTCCTCCCACCTGATGCACTGAAACACGACATTCACGCCTCAGTCAAGCGCAGTGAAGACACTTGCAGTGCATTCTGCGTGTGTGAATAAGGACATGTCCAACTACAGTTAGAAGGAAACTGAAATGCCTTGATAAGAAATCAAACAACAGTTACACGTCTGTAAATAAGTTGTGATTCCCACAATCTTTAACACAAAAATGCAGTGCAGATACAGTTTTTATAATTCAACATCACGTCTTATAGAATACGCACGTATTTAATGCATCGTAATTTGAGTTAACGACAATTTTGCACAAACGCAATGTAGAAACACTGCATTGATTTACTACTGTAACAAAGGTATTTGAACATGAGAATTGGCTACACTATATGCAAACATATTATAAGCATTACATGTTATAGAAATTGGGAATCCTAATGACGCAGTTAACGTATATATGAGTGTTCATAGACAATATAAATTGTTTACTGTATATTTATTTGCACAGATAGGTAAAAGCTTAACTGACCAAATAATTTTCTAGAGATGCAGGTTCCATTGCAGTTCGTGTATATTTTCTTTAATTTTTATAGGAGAAGCTGCTAATTTTCTAACTAGAAATGTTACATTTCATGTTTAACATAGCAATGGCTTGTAAAACTACCACTATACAACTGCAAATCTGTCGGTCACTGTACATCAGTTCAGGGTTCCAGCATCCCTGATTTTAAGCACTACCTAGATGGAGATATCTGCATGTGCGAGGCCCAGAGGTTTCGGTGCTTAAGGACGATACAGACGCGTGTCGGATGTATCATCGCCTCTACGTACAAGGGGCCGCGGTGGTGGAATATTCAGACCAGTCTCCTCTCACCAAGTTTATCCGGGTTCGATTCCCGGCTGGGTTGGTCACCGTATTCACGCATCTTGGAATCGTGTTGGGCGATTCCGTTGTAGGTCGGCAGGTCTTCTCAGGTACCTTTCTTTTCTCCCGCCCTTTCATTCGGGTGCTTCTCTATACTCACCTCGTGTCATCCCTCACCAACGCGATAAAAACCTCGATGCTAAGCGCTGACCGAAAACTCTCATTCAATTTCTCTGCATACAAGAAAATGTACTGTTATTCGAACCTTCTTTTATGTCATGAAATATTCAGTGGTCGTATTGAAATGAAATTGCGTTTGGGATAATGGAAACTGTTTACTGCAAACTTCTTTGGTCTTTTCAGAATGCCCACGCGACATCTTTGCTAAACCAATCCCAAATATATTTACTCGCTGAGTTTAATTTTTGATTATATAATATTATTTTCTTGTATTTCGCCATTATGAATAATGATGGGAGTACTTAAACTGTTTTCGCTGTTAACAACCCGAAACACTTCGCACAATATGGCAGACTGGAAAAACGACTCAATGGTAATTCTCTTTTGCATTTTGAATGCCGTATTAACGTTAATGTATACAAATTGTTCCACTATTTTATAATTTTTGTAAATTTTAAAGGAAATTTTAATTTCCGTTTGTGTATGATAAAATAAACGGAATTTTCACGCTTTGAGTATATTGCTCCCGTTACAGTAGAACGATTTTTTTTCTAATTAATATTTAGAATTTTAGTTTTTCAATTCTTTTAATATGCGCTGTACTATCATTAATCATCATTTTACCATTATTATTAACTGTTTTGTAAAATATTAATTATGAATAATATTTTGCTTCATTCACGGTTGTTTTGTTAAATAGCAGCATAGAAATTTAATGTTCCACAGGAAGCTTATATTAAGAGTGTTGTAACTACCATGCATGTCAAAAAACGATGATAATTTTCTTTTTTCGAAAACACCTGGCACAGACTGTATCTTCCATGTCCCTAATACAATTGTCAAAATTCTCATCATACACAATGAAGAGAGACGTTTCGGAACTGCTATGATCGTTATTTTACTTTACTTTTCAACAAATTAGATACAAATATTTCTTAATCACATTTATTTGTATAGACGTAAAATTGCATTCAGTCGTTATTTCATTGTTTCTTTTATATATTTTTTGTTTCGTATGTTTTCCGTCAGAAGACAGGAGTTATGGCATAATTGGGTTGTTTATTTTTCAGCGAAGTTCTTCACAAATAGTGCATTTTATATTGCACACTGAGTTGCAAAGAGAATAAGATATAACTGTTAACATGCCAAGTCCACACTGAGCCAACGTTTCGAGCTATACTAAAGGAAATATTGATTTCTACTGTTTTCACGGTGAAATATCTCCATTTTTTAAAAATGAGATTTACTTCTGACCACTACACAACAATATTTTTAACTAAACAAAAAAATTAATGAACCAATATAACTCACAGCGTGTCACGAATCCCAAATCATATAAATCATAGTAATTAAAATTAAATGAAGGTTTGCTGTCATAATTCTCCATAGAAGACAAGAATTACTAATCAACATATTATTTCCAAGAGAGAAAATGTGTTTAATTCTGTTACACTGCGACATAAAATTAGTGTTATGTAATGAAAAAGCAAATTATAACCTACAATGGTCATCTATGTTATCCTAAAATGATAATTAAGTTACTACCAGAAAATTGTGATAAACTAATTTCGTAACTAAGCTGTTTTCAACATAATATGTACAATTGGGCTGTGGGAAATAGTGTATCTGTGTAAACAAGTAATCTGATCAATATTTCTGAAATTCTTAATTTTTTTGCCTCATTTATCGATTTTTTTAAGCACTAAAAATTTTGTAGTGAATTTTAAATTGTCCAGCAGTCACCGTTAACATGTAGATTCAGCATGAATTTTTAAATTAATTAATATTTGTGGGTTTTGTGACTTATAAGATCCAAAAACGTGCAAATTTAGGGCCGTATCTATAGACCTCTTTCGAGTGACAACCAACTGCTCACCAATGCTTTCTCTATGGGGATAGCAGTTGGTTGTCATTCAAAAGAGGTTTATAATATCGGCCCTTAGACTTTGAGAGTCGATTATGAAAAAACCCGGTTGAGCTTATTATTTTCTAAGACGTGAAACAGTTGAGGTTTGCCCTTTGTGTCAATGTTTTATTTTATAAACGTAACGTAGAGAACATGGCATTGGTTTACTGCTATAATAAAAATATTTGAACTTTATATTTTAATGTTTTATTTTTTTTTCAGTAAGGCGGTAATCAATATTTTGTTTATTTCTCATGGTTATGTTTATTTCTAAATTTTGTTTTATCTATTTCTGGCAGCTTTGTCTATGCCGAGGGTTAATATTGATAGAGGAAGAAAAATTATGTTTTGGACAGGAGTATCTCTGATTTACCTCGCTGCTATTTTGGCTGGATTAAAAAGAAATAGTAATTTTTTAAAATGATTTCCATTTTTTCGTCATCAATTGACTTGCAGGAATATTGAACGTTTAGAAGGCGCATCTACGCCAGTTAGTGACATTTTAAGTTATTAATAGTTACACTAAAACCTAAACATCAGCCTCTCATTTACAGAACTCAAACGTATTAGCCTACATTTATTTTTACTGACGTATAACCTGACAGAGGGAGTCATCCTTTTGCTTGACGGGACTGAGTTACTGCCTTGGCAATTTTAATTTAGACTTGTTTATACATGTAATGGATATGTTTTCAGTCTTTAATTTAATTCAACATGTTGCAGAGGGAAATGTAGTCTAGAATAAGGTCTAGAAAACTAACAATATTACATTAAAACATAGGCCCTACAGTTATAATCTTTCGCCACTGGAACGCCTTAAGAACCTCGTCAAACTTCTGAGACAGCTACAATTCTTATTTTCTTTCAGGAATAAAGTATTTCAGTAACTACAAAATACGTAACGTCTGTACTACAAAACACGTTGTGGCCAACACAGCTGGTAATTACAATAGTATGAGTAACTGACTCACCCTTGACCAGTCGTGGCCAATGGTAGTAGCCTCGGTTGTCACTCGTACTGCTGGACTCGCCCTGAAACAATATCGTCTTCATTAGTGCCTCCCAAGCATCGACCATATGATGTCATTATATATATCACCTAATAACATACTTAAATCTTATCTGAAGCACAAAGTATACACTGGAATCCACCTTACTTTATTGCCGTTTTATGTAACGTGTCGCGTGCAAGAAAACATTTTGTATTAAGCTTTGTACGCAGAGACCGGCAAAGAAAGTATAATAGTTTATAGGGACGGTAACCAATGGCAAAGTAACACACCCTGACAGTAGACTTATGCCTTGGCGTCTGATAGCATCTATACCGTACCTTCGAGTACGACAACAGACGTTACAGTGGAGATGTATACAACGTACTGCTAAGGTGAAAGGGATAAGAGTACAATAAGAAAACTGCCTGCCACCGATAAGGTCTACCGGGTATTCTATTAATGTGAAAATTCTGTGTCGACCACGCGGGGAACCGTACCCAGACCGCCTTGAAGGGATGCATTCACTTTAGCCACTGTATCAATTGCTGTTCTCAGCTGATGATATTTTGTTTTAACTATAACTACAGGAAGACTGAAAGCTCTAGTACCTGGGATTGCAGTGACTTGTAAGTATAAACACGTTACTTTAGAATATCATTTAGAGTGGCTGAGAATTCCAGGCCTCGGCATGTTAAGATTCCGGACACACTGGGTTTAAAAAATTACATGTTTTTAATTCAATCCGGGCGTTATTTTAAATAATTAGAGGCGAATAAGTGACGTTATCTATAAAACACAATGGGCGTAAAACACTAACAAGTGAGATAGAGAAAGGGATGTTTTCGTTGTGGATAAACTCAAGCAGTATGGTATTCTTTTAAAATTAATTAACATATCTCCAGTCTTAACAAATTTGTTACTATTTTGCGAATATAAAATCCAGACCATTTGCAAATATATATTAGCCAAAGAAACAGCAAAAATCTCTCACCCAGAACCACAAAGTTATACCAAAATACAGGAATCGCCAATCAAGGAACTTAATACATCATGAATACAAACCGATGAAGGAAATAAATTTGTGGAGAATAACATTCACTACAAATAACCACAGTGTAGCAGCAAAATTCAATACACAACTGCAATTAATGACATACAAGTAATCTGTTCTAACTACAAATGTAGTAAGCGATTAGTTAACAGAGCCAGCTTATCAGACTTCCTGACACACAGAGAAGCGTACAAACGGATGATTCTGGCGTTCAGTCTAGTCTGCTCTATGAGAAATACCAGACTTACATTTACAGCGAGATGTGATAATACTTTTCGTAATAATATTTGAAAACGTTCTCCAAGGAATAACTTGAACAGCAGAAGTCTACAGCTTTAAGGTGGCCGCCTCAGTAAACATATATCGAGTGCTCGAGGTACAGAAGTGTAGAAGCGGTAAGGACGACACAGTATGTGCATCTCGCCTCTACATAGCCTCTAGACTCAAGTAACTGTACAGTCATGTTGTCTTCTCGCCAACAACTCACATCTATCATACATTCAGTGCTGATCTTATCACTTTATAACGAATATTTAGCCCATAATCTTCTGGTTCTTCTATTTTTTTAACAAAGTAAATTTTTTAACCCAAACAAGAGCAAATATCAAAAACCGGTGTGTCAGATTTGTTTAAAATGGTTTTCCCCATGCTGGCTACTTTCTTTACAAGACATTAATTAGAAACTGTGGTTTCAGCTGATTATGTAATAAACACAATTGTAACTAATTAAGTTATAAATCAAACAGTATTCATTCTTCTCTTTGATAAATTAGCTTATATGGCAAAAATAATTTTAAGCAAAACTGCCAAACATATGTTTATCTGCTTACGTTTCAGTTTTAAAGAAAATTATAGTAAAACATTATAACTGAGGTGCATGGCCATAAAGATAAAAACTAAATACATAAATGACAGCAAAAAAAAGATTTTAAGGAGCGTTAAAACAAACTTTAGTGGTACCGTAAAACGGGGCGATCAGAAACACTGGGGTGAGTAAATACAAAATTAGAAATAAATTCTTAGCTTACACCTTATGTTTAAAAATAATATAATTACAATAAAACTACTGATTGTTAACTGTTTTAACTTGCCTACCGAAATATTGAATTTTTAAAACAGAACTTATACCGAATATTTAGCTTTAAAATTATGTTTCTATTCAAACCAGTGTTTCTAATCACCCCATTTTACGGTAATTGGAATAACTGAATGTATACAAACACGTCTAACATATTTGAATGCTATTCCCAAGGTGACAGCATTTTTGTACGCTGAGCAGTTCTTAAAAAACGTTTGTAACCCAAAAATCTCTGTAATATGCTTTGTGGTATTGGCCGATAGCCACATTAATAAAGCTCTAGCAAAAGCGAGAAAATTCCACATCATGAAATCTACAAGCTTGCTAACACAGTTTGGTTGCTTACCTTGACGTTGGGTAGCCATAGCTGAGTCCCAGGACGACCAGCAGTACCAACATCTCCCCCAAGATGTTCATGATCAAATCAATATATAATATTATCTTCGAACACTTATAGAGTACTCAGACAATATCCTATACAGATCGATATTAATATTATCTGAACGCTTCTCAAATACTCAATTATACCTCCAGCAAATCGCAGTTAAAACCTTCTAGCTTCTGAACTGTTAGAACAATATCCTTAGATACCAAAGTGACTGTAATGAATTGTTTCATTCCCATTATTACACAAGGCTGTCATTGTTGAACTTGCCATTTCGTTATATGTACTGTTTTATTTATATACTTTTTGATAATTTTAGTAGGTGCTAGTTAATATATTTGTATGATATAGATATGACGTCGCCCAATTAAAATGCATCAGAAATTGTAAAGTTTATACCCATTCTTAAGCATGTTTTGTATAACGTACAGTAATTGTAAACGTAACATCTACAATTATTTAATACGTATCTAGAAGTTACGAGTGTTTACATGAGCGATATGTAAAGAGAGACAGATGCAGACATATATATATATATATATATATATATATTTCAGCACTCAGTGTTGTTGCCAAACCGAACCAAGATTATATTATTAGTTAAGGTGAATACTTCACGTTAATCACAAACATATTATCTGTGAAATAACGACTTATATTTAGTATTTTTGTCCGTCCTGCGGATGTGACACGCCCATATTATCACCACTACAATTTATTATATTTATTAGTAATCAGTGTCAACCATCATAAAGCAATATGTATTAATAACTATGTCTTGCGTCCACTCGATCTTCTCGTCATTATATCAGGTTCACATTCAAATAGTTTTCATTAATGTAGCATTACTGTACCAAGTTTAGTACAGAAAAATAAGAAATGGTACACTTTGTGTCTTTGTGAAAACAATGGAGAAAGGAGCAAGGGCAGAGATTATCTGCCCCCACCCCCCAACCAGCGCTCAGCCACCCCTAGCTGCTGAACAAGAGGTTAGGGCATCAAGTCATCTGTTTTGTAAGTTGTCATTGTATTGTGGTTATATTACAATTAAGAAATCGAAAATGTTTACAAGCAAAGGAATCATTTTATTAATTGGACGCAAGTAGCAAAGAGAAACTAAGGATTTATTTAAGAAAAAGCTTCTGGCCGAAACTGTTGTCCTCGAGAGGTGGGGCCATCGGTTGAAAGCAGGCTTCTGATTGGCTCAAATCGAACCGAAGCTTGAGGGCCAGGTGATAGGGGATTTAGGCGCGAAGGAGAACCCAAGCGAGCCACGGAAACAGTTGAGATTAAGACGTTGGCGAGCCACGCCGGGGGCCGCCGACGAGCGTTGAACTATAGGCGTCGGGACGCCTTAGTGGAGATAGACGCCGTCGAGTCGCGAGTGAGATTAAGATTTCGTTGAGCCATGGAGTATTGTGGGCCGAGGCGCCATCTTCATCGTAGTTCTTTTGGGCGTCGGGACGCCACCGATTAAAATATCGTCAAGTCTGGAAGTACGTCGGGCCGAGACACCTGTGATCGGTTACTGTAGAGACATTGTAAGGCAAGGCAGTTGATATTATAAATAGTCGTTGGTGCCTCCGTGCACGCGACTGTTTTCATTAAGAGCCCGTACTGACAATTCTGTGATAGCAACGGTCCGCACCGAGAGGATAGCAACGTCGTTCTACCCGGAAAAAAAACTTGCAAACCTTACATTACGGTATCACAGTGCCCAGAACTTTAACCCACCAATCAGTAATCGACCAAGCATCCGCAGAAACGTAACAAGTTTAAAGATATTCGAGTAGCGCCCGTCGTACGCTTTGTAAACCGACATGTCCAATCATTAAAAATCCATTTAGAAATCGCACTGGAAACTTTAACACGTAATTGTATATGGGGGAAGTAACCATACTATTACAGCCTTTCATTAGTGTGTGCTATTGACTTATATCACAACTATGTGTACCAATCACCAAAAGTTTGCAACTTAAGTTACCGTAAAGTCCATACTCGGCGATAAGCAAAAAATTAGAATAATAAATAAATAATTAAGTGGTTTTTATATAGGCCTACTTGTTGGCATTTTCAGGCCCATTGTGTAATTTTCCTTTAACCACACATACACTCTTTAATAATGATCATAATCATATTTTTGGAAAGTGTAGGTTGTTTTGAGAAGAAAATAAATCGCAAAAATTAAAATTTCGTGCCCGTTTATATTATAGTAGCTGTATTTGATTCCAAGTCATTATTGCGAAATATTTGTGTGTAATTCTCTTATCTTACCTACAATTGAGGTTTTGTTAATTTTATTTACTAACTTCGTGAGAAAATATAATTATACTAAACAAAATAAGTACAATTCAATGTTACTGCATTTTACACGCCCTCTTTATAGTTATTGACAACACTAGTCGTTAAATATATGGAAAAAAACGAGCCCCATGAGGAAAAGTCATAATTATTCTAATGCGTTATGCGGAGAAAGACTTTACATACAATATTACAACCATTGTAATCAATAAAGTACGAATAGCGTTTGACCAACTACTCACTAACAAAGAAGCAGGATTAGTGACATATGCAATGTATATTTCATATTAATATATTAGGTTTATGATCTGCATAGGCCCTATATCTTCACCAGGAACCTCGCATATCGGTGAATGGTTTTTAGTCCGATGTTTTCTATACCTCACATGCAAATATGAAGCTCTCTTTTAATGTTCAGTGGTTGAATATATTTGATTCTCAGCGTCTAAGAGCTCTAGCCAGATATTACGTGTTATATTATGTAACCTGGTAGCGACTGGTAGAGTCAAATGACAGATACTTCTGCTCAAAGGTACTCTCCTAACAACCTTTAAAAGAAGCTATAATTGTTTAAGGATGGATACAGTTGGTGCATAAATCTTTGCAACAATTTTACTTAATAATAATTTCAATTGTTTACTAACGGGAACATAAACTACTACAAATACCAATATATCGTTAAAAAGTTCGACGTATACCACCTACCACATCTAAGCTAAGTCTGTGTTGAAATAAGAGTCAGCTGTGTGTAGAGCATAGCTAATTTCTCTATAGTGAAGAATATCTTGTTAGTAATTCTACACTGCGAAAGAAATACTGTAAAATCAATCAAGATTTGTTTGAGACTACCAAACGGTACATTTCAACACTCGCAAACAAATGTATGGTTTAATACACCGAAATTAATATGTTTGTTGTTTTAACGAAATGACGTTGTTAATGACGCAATACAGACATTGTTAAATCAAACATTTTTTTTTGAGAAACCATTAAAATATAAGACATTTAAATTATTTTTTTTGCTCTGATCACGAAAGTAAGAAATACTAGCTCACAAACGTTTATTTATAAAAACAAAATTTCTCGTAAATATATTTAAAAAAAGTAACGCACACGGACCCAACCCTACAACCTTTAGACTACCGACCACGCACGTTACCCGTAGACCATTACGACTTACCAACATTTATTTTAGTTTTTATGTTTACATACCTATGACACGTAATTCTGATTAACTCGTGATTCAATAAGACATGGTTGCACTTGGCAAATAGTTTTCAACCATTATTGTTATCTACAGTCTTGAAACTTAATAGTAGTTAGAAATTTTACTATAAGTTAATAGTATCTGCGTGCTTTCTTATTTCAAATATATTTACTTTAAATTGTGATCCAGCTGTGTCATAACGAAGTTAGTAATATTGGAATAAAACCTCGACTTCTGTAGTAGTAAAGTAGGAGACGATAGAATTGGCTTTGCATTACTACGGTAAAATGTAAGAATTAAAACTTCAGCAACGAATTAAGAAAGGTGTAAGCTGTTAGTTAATGATTGCTGAATACAGGGAGGGTAAGTAAACAAAAAAATACTAAGATCATATATAAACACATATTCACATGAATGTTTGAGGATTATATTATTAATTAAAATTTTAATTCACACTTGACAGGAACGTCAGTATCACTTGAAAGGAAAATTAGATTACTGACATTGTTGTCTTTGTCGATGATAGTTTCCAGTGTTGAGATATTTATGGCCCTTATCAAACATATTATTATTTGAATGATTACGAACGATTACATAAAATAGAGTGTAAGATTCTCTAAACTATGGATATCGATACCAAACACCACCGTGATATATACCTACTCGTATACTTTTTTAAACGACAGCAGAAAACGTACAAGGACAAGGTAAAGTTGGTTATCTTTACCACTTCTCGTTGACATCGAGGTTCTTACAGACAGTGACACTAAATTCTCACAAATACAGGGCGAGCCGTTGCCTTTATAAAGAAATCATTTCATAATATCATTCGCCAAGAGCGAGTTCATGAAACCTTAGAAAACAGGAATCAGAATAGTCGGTAGCGGTACCAAAGTCTGGTCGTTTCACTGCTTAGCTTGAGAGATATTGTTATGACCAGGCAATGATATGTATAATGGATACACTTACTGCTAGATCGTAAAAATCTACCAATTTAAGCAAAAACGTGTCTCAATATGAACTGAAAATTCAAACGAAATTGATCAAACGCTCTCTCGCACCTTTTAAAGTAAGTAGGTTATTAAGACGCAGAAAAAACCCGTTTATAAATTACTAGCTGACCCGACAGACGTTATCCTGTCTTAACAATGACTATTGAAATCGAATTGTTATAATTAATGTCGATAAATAAATCTCGAGGGCAGTCGCTAAGTGTTGGTTTTTTTTTTTTTTTTTTCACATGTCCAGTTATATGTTGCCTGTTCCCGTGTCGCAATACCAGCAAAACTATTAATATACTAAGAATACTGTATATAATAAGGCATTAGAATAATAAACACACTTTCGTTTTATTAATTTCAATTAATTAATTTCAATAGTCATCGTTAAGACAGGAAGCATGTAGACAAAATTATGTAAAACAACGTTCGTATTTGTTAAGCATCTTCAAGGTGTAATGGCTCTGAACTAACCGTGATGTACACTAAGAAATTCAGTTTTCTTTAATTATTTTTTATCAATAAAGTATCGCCGATCGAAGCATTTTTTTTAAAACGATATTCAGATTTTTTACATCCTCTTTGGCAAATGTTTATATTGTCCAAAGCGCTAAGTTTAAATTAGAAATAATATTATATGGTTGTTAAGTATTCTTAAATAAGTATTCTTAAATTTTCCAATTTTTCGCGCTTTTTTTTTTATTATTATTTTTTTTTTAGTAAAAACCTTCTCCTGATAATAACAAACACAACAAAAAATATAGTGAAATCGGTCCAGCCGTTCACGCGTGATGGCGTGACCAAGGGAAATAGGGATTCATTTATATATATATATATATATATAATGTATATATATGTATGTATATATATTTGTTTAGAAATATCGTTAGCAGATTTATTTATTACGAAATATAAGTCAAGTCGCTTTCCGGTCTTTATGTACAAAGATCATAATTCAGAAGTCAATTTCCATAAATAAAATTTTCAGTACACCTGAGTAAATCATATCTGCAACAAAGGACACTGAAACGAACGACTTTCTTATTTTTCACAGTTTGCACTTTAGTTTGTTTTTACTGAAATGTTGCTTTATTGTTTGGTTGAGTTGCTTTCAAATCCAGCAATTTACTAATATTATGTTTCTTAGATTTACACATGTAGCTAATACCACTTTGATAGTTAACTCAAGTTAATGTACAATATTTGTAGCTAATATAACTGTGTTTCTTAGCTTTACTTAATTAACGTACAACTTTTTTTAGCTAATATCACTTCGTTCCAATAGTTTTAAAAAGAAACTTTTTATAGTTAGACGCTCAGGCGAGTATAATGTATAAAATTTACTAATATTTTCTTTTTACCTTCCTCCATTCCAAAAATACTCATTTAACAACTTGGTTACATATCACACCGAAGAATACACACATGAAAATAAATATCGCGTATATATGCGAATGTGTTGTGTAACAAAGTGCATTAAATGATTTAAACATTTAAACAAATTCCAGCTTACTTCTTATCTATGTAATATTTTCTAATTTTCTGCGGCTAGTGATCTGTGTGTGTGTGTGTGTGTTGGTGTGTGTGTGTATATATATATATATATATATATATATATATATATATATATATATATATACATACACACATAATGTTAAACTATTTCAGCTTCACTACGGATGAAAATGTCCAAAAAACTTAGCTATAAAAACGGTAAAGTTTTCCACCAAGTTATAATATATTGGATTTGTTTGAAAGAAACAAGTATTTTGTAAGAATCTATTCCATTAACATAGGCCTACATATCCAGCAAAGACTGTATTTTTTTGTTTTAAATTTTTTATGTCCAAAAACACGTTAGGAATAATAAAATTGCCTCTAAAGTATTTCATGCGGATCACATGTTTATTTGACAGAATAAATAATCTTACGCTTTTGTGACAGTTAACATTACTATGTTATTTTATTTTAAAACTGTGCATGAAGATTTAATAGCCCGAACTGGTACAACGACCTGCAGGCAGATATGATCTCGTTCGTTATTTTTGCTGAAAATGTTTCCACTTTGCTTACGTGACAAGATAGGGTAGGTAATATCAGTTATTACTTCGCCTCCTGATTTCGAAAACCAGACAAATTTAAATGAAAGTGAAATAAAGCAGAGGAACCTTAGTTAGCGCATTCTGGCACGAATTTTTCAAATTGCTATCCCAAAAACGATTCTATACGACGTACAAAAGTAAAACATATTATTCCATCACAATAAATTAAAAATTTGTTCACGTAGAATTTAGAACCTTTGAAGCTACACAACGTAACCAGTGACTCTATTATACAGCTTGACAAAAACAAAACGACAGCCTTTCTTATGGAAATCTTATATCTAATGTTGAAATAATTTGGTAGAACATCCACCAAAAATGTTTGACTACTCGGCATTCATGCTAATAGCACGGAGAGTTTGGTCATGTTGCCTTTATAATATGCAACCGTATTAAGAATGTAACAAAATTCCAGATGCTGAATGTACTACCACACAACACAGGGCAAACATTTTTCTGCTGTATGTTCTTTTTTTAAAGAACATAATAAATAAAATATATTTATACCTTTAATAAAATGATTTGTGGGTTTTGACAGTGCTATGTACAATAAAACATTTAATATTACCAGAAAACTTGTAGTGGTCAAATTAAAAAATAAAAACTCGATATTACTTTCCAGCAGTAATTGCGGCTTTGTTTCAAAATTTTACCGATTACGAGTAATTCTTTAAATCATTGAAAATACGAGGCACATATCCGTGTATGGTGGAATCTGGTTAGCTATAGGCTGCGTCTATGACAACAAGGCATGTCCCGAATGTGTACAACTGCCCACACTTACGATAGTAATATTAGGATGGGTGACATCTGTAATTCGGTGCTTTTGGGCATAATTAAATTAGGAAACGATAGTTTTGCGTTCGAACTACTCTTTTCTATCCAAGGTGAAACAGATAAGATTTCCCTTTGACATTACATAGTGTGTAAGGAAATTAATAGCCCAAACTCCTGGAGGTGATTTTTCATGAAAACTTAAGTATATATTATATAGGACACTTTAAAGAAAAATGAATATTTCGAACGGAAGTAGCTTTTGAAAATCGAGTTTGAATATGATAATTTGTCAACATATCAAAACCGATTAGGGGTTAAATAACAATCTTTAGGTAGCGTTAAGTATGATTGTGATCTTTAACATTTAATAATTTCTGCCTTCTAACCTTCCTATTTCATTAATATAATACGGGTCGCCTCCCTTATATCGCTAAAAATTACGTTGTCGTTACGTTTTGTGAACATTACATGTTGTTTATTCAGGCAGTACACTGTAAGGAACAGAAAAGGTTCTCTTATCGCAAATACCTAGGACGCACGGTTTACCAGACAAATGGACACAAATGTTCTGTGCCTAGTATGTAGGCAAAAAGTGCCAATTCCTCTAAGAAATGGACTTGTACCATGCTATCAGGAACCCGTAATGCAATTGTTTAAGCATGTCGCAAAATGCAGTTACGTAAAAGTAAAGACAAAAACTTGCCAGTGCACGACTCCGTTAATTTGGCAACAAATTTGGTATAGCAAAATGTACAAAATGTTATTATTTTGACGACATTAATCCGCGAACTTCATAAACAACAGAACGTCTTTAAGTGCATTCTGAATGAATATCAGTTTGTCATGTACGTATTTCTCTAATAAATAAGTAAATATAGTATGGGGGATGAACTCTAGGTCGGGGATAACTTCAAACTGGTTGATGGCATTTTTGGCTTGTAGGCAGCCATCATCTCTGTATTGCGACAATAGAATGAAACCCTACGAGGGATTTAGTAAATTGTGTTCTGTTGTTTATAAAGTTCCCGGATTTATGATTTATGTCGTCAAAATAATATTTTGTAAATATTGTTTTACCAAATTTTTGTCAAATTATATTGTGTTCTTTAGAATTAGAAACAAAAGAAAGCTGTTAGTTTGCTTATACAATAAACTCGAGACATAAATTAAAGATATAAAAAACCCCGCCTCACAGGATACTAAATTTTAAATAGATCAGACCAGTAGAATTCTCTCATTCACTAAAACAAACAACAAAAGAGCTGACGATCTTCAAACGGCTGAACAGATTTCCTTGAATAGTACCCAAGAACACTCTGGATCCAGTCAGATTTCAAAGAAAAAACCGCACCAAAATAGGTCCATTCGTTTAGGAGCTACGATGCCACAGAGAGACATACAGATACACATATGGACACGTCAAACTTATAACACCCCTCTCTTTACGTCTGGGTTAAAAAATAGATGTTCTGACCTTTTATATGATATACGACTCCTATCGTCGATAGTTAAAGCAATTAAAAATAATAAACATTAAATATATAGGTTATTATCATGTAATGAATTAAAAAAATTTTTTTTGTTGTGGCATAGCATGATATCGACACCAAGTACTTACTTCGAGTACAAAAATATTTGTAGTAGTTTACTGGAAAAAATTTGTTTCTTTTGTAAGACTGGAAAATGGTTTCAATGTGTACCACTGCAAAGAAGCTTTGCCACAAATAACATTTTGCTTAATGTATAAAGTAATAATAACAAAAAAAAAAAACAATGCAACAATGAAAATAGATAAAAAAAACTAATTTTATTGGTAGTGTTAGTTAGTAAGACAAGTTTCAGTTGCATAAAAATTATTTAAATAAAATAAATAAACCTTTTTTACTTTATTTATTAAGCCATTTATTTGCAACAAATCTACTTTGCAAAGTCCTATACTGAAACAAAATTTGTGTTATGTCAAAGAGTATCTTATTAGTGAATAAACAAGGGTGTAAAACTCAACATATACACACACATATATATATATATATATATATATATATATATATATATTATTTTATTTATTTTTTTTTTAATTTTTCGGCTGTGTTGCCAAGAGGGTCTATATTAACTATATTAATGCAAGCAGTTAAATAAAATTTTTCCCGTTCACAATTCAAAATCCCTAAAAAAGGAGCCTATATTACATTGTTACATTACGATTAAGTACGGTTTAAAACTTTTGCTTGTAAACTATACGCACATACATAGATATGCAGGATATGTTTAGCTTCACTCATGGCGTATTTAATTATGCTATCATTGTTTGCAACTTGCAGCAAAGAAGAAAACTTATAAAATATATTGTGTCTTTGCTAGTACATATTTTACACATGTAACCGACCTAAAATATTTGTAATAAAAAAAAATTAATTTCGTCTCGATTATATATAAAAATTTTAAACAAGAATGTTTAGCGTTAATGTGACTATCTAAACTACAGACTTTAAAATACGTTACAACCAATATATTTTAAAGTATCCCTTCAATAAATGCTTAAAGGTGTTTTGCTTTTCTTTTTAAACACTTATTCAGTTATCGAACATCCATTAATGTTAAAAACATTATATTTACATGTCGTTACATGCACACACAAATATAAACATATAATTAAATTTATTTACCTAACATGGTATTTATATAAAAATTAATTAATTGAGTGTTAAAGTGATAAAATACATGATTTATTCGTTTGTTCCATGTAGGGCTTACGCACATTACTTAATAATATGAAAATAATGCGGCGACTAGCAAAACTAAGAATTACGTATATGTTTCATGGTATGCATCTTACCTATACTAACATTTACGTGCCCTGGCAAATTTAGATTATGTGTTTACCATATAAATTTAAAATGTTCTAATTACATTCGTTTTTTTTTCTTTCAGTTTAGGGTAAACTCGAACAGAAACTCGACAAATCACAAGCTGCCAAATTTTCAAATAAATAAACTCAGCAGTTCATTTTAGTAGTATAAACACTTGGCTATGTAGGGTATGCTGGTAGGGGTGATATGAGATCAGTTTGGAAAAACGGTAGAATGAAACAGCGGAAGAAAACACACTTGTTAAAGGCAACGTTAACCAAATTTCCCTGTTGCTTGATATGGGAACGATGTAC